>CAUHTR010000802.1:0-103202 GCA_959609185.1 Schmidtea polychroa
GAGGAAAAGAAGAGCCATCGTGAAAACGCGGAAGACTTCGTAGTTCTGGAGGATATCAACGTTGTTAATTGAATTGTGACAATTGTTATCGTTTTGTTAGTTAAATAAAATAACTACCTTTATTTCGTAGGTGTATGTACTAATAAATGTATTAATTAGAAACGAGTTCTTTTACGATAGTTGTGTAGTGTATGTTGTGGTTCGATGGTGAATGCAAGGTAAGTAAATGGACGAAAAAAAAATTAATATTTACTTTCGAGAGATAGAAATTGAAACGTAATTATTTATACGCAAACTCTATGATTTTTTTATTATTACATAATTCCGTTCATGCGCCTAGTTCAAATACTTAATAGTAAAATGTTGATGTTGATTCCGACTAATTTCTGGCTTATTGGAAAAGATGAGAGCTGACCGGGAAGCCGCGTTGCGACTGGTGGAAGTATTCCGCGCCAGCACCGAGACCCCCAAAGAGCAAATCTAAAGAATGGAAGGAACATGATTTAGCCTCGACACCATAAAGAAAAGGCTCCGTCAGATCGAGACTGCCCAAGACCAGCTAGAGATTCAAGCCCTGAGAATGCAACTGAAAGAGCAATGGGATAAAATGTGGATTACTTGTGACCCACCTGTAGCCTGGGGGTACATAAATCAACTCGCAAAACCAACGAAGATTAAATAAAAATTAATTTTTTTCTTTTTTTACCATAATTAAACCTTAAAATGTAAAACTCGATTTAAAATAAGAATGTTAAACTATGTCAAAATAAATTTGAAATGTTTATTAAAAATTTGAAATAATTAATAAATTTCTTCAAAAATCTATAAGTTCTATAGTTATTATATCCTACCTGATGATGACAAGAAAACTCTCGAAATATATCGTAACGAATGTTTGATTGGCGCTTTCTGATAATATATATATATATATATTTTATCAAAGACAAATCAAAATTTTTTTATTTAATTTAGGCGAAAGTTTTCATAAATCTTCAAGGGAAAGATGACATTGTTCTACTAGAACTTTAATAATCCAAACTTTAGGAGTTTCTTCCATGATTTCACAAATGTATTTTATCGATTCTAAATGGTCATGGCACTCTCTTTTTAACTCTGTTACATCATTATTTGATAACAGTTGATGATTTTGTTTCCAAAAGTTATCAGAAAGATATTCTATCATATTTTTCACATTTTCCATTATTTTTGACACGTTATTATTAAAATGATTGGAATAAATTATGCTTGCAGGGACCCTATTTTGACAAAAATCAATATCAGTCTTGATAAATTTTCTGTTTAGAACCGAGATTTTTGATACTGTCAAAATGTGCGATATATATCTCAAAGTGTCACCCAATTGCTCCAGCACAGTTATAACCCTTTCTAGTCCATAGTTATTGAAATGCTGAGAAAGATCTTCATCAGGGTCATCCAGTATCATGATTTCAAAGTTCTCTATATAATTAGTCATTTGAATATTTTCAATGGGCCTTTCTGTTGATATTGAATCTAACAGAGTCCGCACTGTTGAACAACCTTGAAAGATAATTATCGGTTCTTTGGATTCATAGGAGAAAATATAAAGCTGTCCCATTATCCATCTCATTAGATTGATATTAAATTCGTATTGCATTGTGAATTTATTTATTATGCACCTCGTAGCCTTGAAGTAATTATTAAGTTGTCCCCTGTCTATTTCTTGCTTTATATAATGTTCAATGCAATCTTGTCCACATTTCAAAATTTGGAATTCAATCATATGGAGAGAATCTAGATCTTGCTCTAAATTAAAATATTCGAATGCGAGTAAATGAATTTTTTTTTCCTTAAAATTATTAACATCCTTAAAAATTCTCCTATTCTCCCAATATGACTTTTCCCAATATACTTGATAACGTTTATTATAATTTGTAAATATTTCATTCAATTCTGCGTCTGTTGTTTTTTCGTTCACTGTGCAAAAAATATTCTTTTCAAGACAATTTGAAATTGAATTTAAAATTGAAATTTGTTTCAAAAAATTAAGAAATAGGATAATATCTTCAATATTAATGAGATTTTCCGTTGATTTAGTGATCACTTTTATTGATGTAATTGATTGTGTATCTAATGGACAAATTGGCTTAGTAATGATCATTTCTATCGCACAATCCAAACAAAATGAATGCACACAATTACCAAATGTTACAATTCGTCTCACTACTCATTGGTGAATAGCAAATCAAACATTCTTGATTGTCTTCCATTTATATATCATTATTTATTTAATTATTTAAACAAATAGTTAATATAGTTCCTCATTTAAATAAGATTTTATAAAATCAATCCAATTTGTAGACGATAATTAAGGAAAATGTATTAAATCAAGTCCACGTGCTAGATAGCGCTTATGGCAAGAATTGACTGCGATAACGTGCCATGGCAAGACCTTAGATGTTGTATGACGAATGTCTGAAGTCAATATGCATGTGCCACACATTGCGGTTGTTATGTATAGCGATGGCTCATAGTATGTGACAATGAATGATATTGTTGGGTTATTGGGTTGGTGATAAAATTAAAATTCTTACTGACTACAAGCGTGTCTTTCACTGATCCACAAATAACACTTGACAACAAAAATCTTTATTGATAATCACAAATAATTTTCACCTTACACTGACAATCAATTCAACACTCTGCTCGGTGACTATACTATGCTTATTACAACACTCAGTGAGGAATAGCACTTTTGTATAACACCGGATTGAAAGATCACTAATTACTGAATGGTTTATCGACTGGAACTTTGAGTTGGTTGTTTTTTTTTCGACAACTTTATTCAAATATTCTATTAACTTCTTCTGCTTATTTCTCAACTAATTCTTTTCTGAAAATTATCCAACAAATTGTTTTCCGATAAATACTCAATGACTTCTGTAAAATTTCTCCCACAATTTCTCCGTTAATTTTCTCCCATTAGTTAATAAATTTCGTTTCGGTTTTTGTCTGATTTTGTCTCACTTTTTGTTTCTAATTTTGTCTGAGTTTTGTATCCACCATTTCACTTTATATAGCTTGTTTTATTTGTGGCACTAGGAGATAATCAAATGTTTTCCACTTTTCTTTCTCCTGCATTTCCCGAGAATTCCCATTTTATCTCTGACAGATGTCGCGATATTTTTCTTTTTCCTTTTTTGTTAAGCCGCCTTCTCCCGGAAATCCCGCTATCTTTGACAAGCTGTCAAGATACGGTTTTTCCCATATTTTGTTTTTCTGGAATTTGAAATTCTTTTTCTCCTTTGTACAAATTAATTATTGCTGACCATTTTTTGTTCCTTTATGATTTCTTTTGTTTCATTCCTTTTGTTTCATTTCTCATTTCTTTTTACTTCCGTCTTTTCTGAGTTCCCATAGATCATCCTATTTGTCATGACGATCTTCCCCAGGTAATTTAAATAATTGCACTATTTGAAATTAATTTAATTTATTTAAATTATTATCCAATCAAATTTGATTAAAATAATTTCGCTATTTGATATATTTTAAGTTTGTAATAAGCAATTAATAATAATCAAATTAATCAATTATTTTTATTGAACGGATTCAAATTCAATTACATAGAACATAATGAATATCACATTGCCAAAGACCGAAGGTGAATTCACAGATGAAGGATCAAAGGAATCTGATGTTTCACAAAAAACCTATGAAACCTTCAAAGCGATGGTGGACGAAGAGTCCGAAGTGAAAAGCGTTGAATGGGCAACTGACAAAGACCGAACCCAACCTCCATTCATTGTCCGGATGATCAACGACGATCGAATAGATCCACTGTATAAATTCAACACACATCTGAAATTGTACGAAATGAATAAGGACAGATATATCCCAAGCAATGAAATAAAGTTAATTCGAAAAGAAGTAAAAAAAAATTCATTGTTAGATCATATTTGTCTGGCATTATCAACTGTTGGATGTATAATAATCATAGCAATTGAATTTGTATATATTTGCATTGGAATAAACCATTTCCGAGATTGTGGACTGGTTGATGTCTATCTCATAACTTCCGGTATTTTCCACATAATAATTGTCGTTCTGGAATGGATCCGAGGCTGGATATGGAATGTAAAGCATCACAAAGAATCATTACCTTGCATTCAAATCTTTCAAATAACGTCAGGAATATTTTTATTAATAATATATTTATTTTCCTTAATTTGGTTCACGATCGGGTTTGCCTGGATCATGGTTCCATACACCGAGAGTCTAAATCGAGTTGATAAAGAAGAAGAGATCAAAGTTATATATATGAGCACTGTAATTGTTTTCACACAAACATATTGCACTGTAACCTTTTATCACGGTGCTATTCTTTATCAAACTTACGTTCTTTGTGTTTTTATTTTTCGATTAGTTGTCCTGTGTTTCGGGCAAACGTGCCGTAATTTATTTTCCAAGATAGCAGCGAGCTATAGCTCAAAGAATTCATTAACGACTCCATTTGTGGGTGGAAATGAGTTAAGTGATCGGTTACCCTCTATTTCAACCTTTAGGCTTTATGGGCATCACCAACAGCCGATTGAAATGAGAACAATTCATGGCCGCAGTACATGTATGATTACAACCCTTCCCGAATGGAGAGATAAACTGTAGTGATGCTGTTGAATAAAATTGTATAAAGACTGCAAAAAGATAAATATTTTTTGTTGCTTAAATATTTATTTCATTTAGTTTCTAAGTTTTTAGGGAAGTTCAATGGATTATGTGATTAAAGCTTCACCTTTAAAGCTTTCACATTTCAAAACTAATGTTACAGAGGTCCTAGGAAACTTCCTCCTTTGTTTAAAGCAAATCCTTTTGAAGTGTTTTTCCGTCATATGCCAAAGACAGTTGGATGGTCCTATGTAAAACGGAATCCAAGGCAATACTGTTAGAGATAGACTTTAATTAAAGTCTAGAGCAAAAGAAAATTGGAAGACGCCGCGTTTTTTGAAGACAATTCATTTTTAATTCTACACCATGAACTCTATTTTTAAATAGAAATTAAAAAACTACATTTCCAAATATGGATTTATATTTTTTATTTTCGTTAATTAAATTTGGATTAAATTTGAATCCAAAGTGGATTAGAAAAGTGACTTTCATTTATCTCTTAATACCCTTTAAAATGAAAGATGTAATTCTCCGTTCTCTGTTGAATAAAAATGTCTTCAGTGAAATTCAAATTTCAACCTTCTTTTATAGTTGATTAAAACAAAAATCTTTGTAATTACGCTTTCATTTATGCTCAAGGTCAAGCATATTCTCCAGAAATTTTTGGGGATCTATGGTTCCTAAGTTTCCTAATTCGTTATACTTTTGTTCAGAATTCTTCAATGCAATGACAAATGAAAATTCATTTTCTCTTTCACTTGGATAAAGATTTGCGTTATTATCTTCATTATTTTCTATCCCAGTAAATCTAACCCCCCGAGACAAGTTGACTGATTCTATTCACACATATTTCCGAATTCATCCCAGATATAGTTCGAAGTCTTTATGTTGTGAAACAACAAACTCCTCCAACCTTCAATTACACCTGTTAGAAGATGGGAAAGTATTTAAGGTATTGAAACTAAAATACTATTTCATAGGAAATAATAGGTATTGAATAAACATTCACATAATAAATGAACTCTACGACTATAGGTCGTAGAGTTCAGGATTATATTCGGACAATTATGATAACTTTATTGAAATAACTTTGTGTCACTACCGAAATTTGCATTGGATGAGACCTGGGGCAATAGACAATTTTACTACCTCCCAAGCAAATAAAAATATATATTAAATTCATCTATATCTTTAAATTAATAATTCCAAACACAATACTTATAAAAAATTATTTTAATTAAAAACGCCCACAGGGGCTGAAAACAAAAACATATTTATTGCTATTTAAGAAATATTGATTGGCACTTTAAGTGCCTAATAGCTGCTCAAATTCAATAAATAAAAATAACAATAATAATAATAATAATAATAATAATAATAATAATAATAATAATAATAATAATAATAATAATAATAATAATAATAATAATAATAATAATAATAATAATAATAATAATAATAATAATAATAATAATAATAATAATAATAATAATAATAATAACAATAATAACAATAATAACAATAAAGATTTTATAATAATAATAATGTTAATAATAGTATTTGTAGAAACATAAGACTAATCTTTAAAATATATTCATAAGAAAATCCAGTATGTTTGTGCAGTACTGATACTTCAATTTCTTTATGATGATTGATTTCATATATCAATCCAGAATCCGACGAAGTTAATTTATCGTAAATAATTGATTTGTCATTGAATATCAATGATTGGTTATTGATCCAATTATATTTGTTATAAACCGGGGTGATCTGGTGTTGGTTTGAGTATTTGTAATGCGATCTGATATTTTCTTTAGTGTAACTGCGAATATTAATGGCGTATATATTCTGGAGTATGTCAAAAACATGAAAATTGGTGTTGATACCATAATGAATTTAATATAGTAGTGAGACAGTGGCATATGTGACAAACTGACGCTTCGAATATCGTAATATGGGGTTTTAGAAATTATGTATCTTCGGAGGAAACTGACTTTCATCAAATTGATAAAATCCCATGATTTTTAATATATTTGGAAAAAAAATTAGCGATGTTTGAAAGAAAAAAATGAATATTTAAACTACGTGATTTAATTTACTTAATTTAATAATCCATTTGTAATTTAATTATTAAATTAATTTATTTATTAATTGGAATACACATTAATTAGAATACACACACACATTAGCAAAGTCTATTAAATTTGCTGCCAGGTTTCTCGCGATCAGTGATCAATAGAAGAAGTGTATCCTTGACATAAACGGGGGGGGGAGAAGGTTGTCCTTGGTCCAAACTAAAGTCAGGCATGACTATTTTATTTATTTTTAAATAAATAAACTATTTGTAATCATAGTTAATAGAGGTTAACTTTTACAATTGATAATTTTACTTTTTGTTTTGTTTTTGTCCAACTTTGGAAGTGATAGGTGGGAGAATTATATAGAGTTGAGATTTCTATGCAAATAGAGATATCAAATATGCATTTGTAAATGTAATAAGTTTAAAAGAAACGTTAAACTAATTTATTAAAATTATTAATATTTGACAAGACTAGTCATTTATTTTGAAGCTCTATGACTGGCAAGACTCGCATGACTCGTCAGTGATTCTCATACGAAGTCACTCGCCTGTTGTAAATGAACGGATGGTTAAAAGGATATATGCCTAAAATATATCATTGAGCTGTAATTATGCAAATATAACATATACATAAGTTTCCTGCCATCGTTTCTTTTTAAACCATAAAACACCATATTTATCAATAGTCTAAAAAGAATGAAGGTCAAGAAAATTGAAAAAAGATTAATGGTGAAAAATAAACGATCTTACTGGCTATACGTAAGAGATATGACAAAGAATCTATAACTACAAGCAGTAATATATCATGTTTGAATTCGAGAACAATTATTATTAAAATTGTTCCACTGATTGCGCATGATGGAGGTTGTTTATTTCCCGTTTCATCATCAATTCTTCCCCGGGACTGTAGGATAATCGCCGGTTTTCATCTACAATGCTAACCCCCGTGGATCTGGAGTTTAGAGTTGAACAGTTATATACAAATGGAATATGGAGATTTGAACTGTATCTCGACACGAATTTCTGTTGAATTTTATTTGTTGATAAGACAGATATTATACTTCCACTGCGTTTCGCTTTTTCAAGAGCTTCTCGACGATCAAGAGCTTTCTCTTTTCTTAATTGTTCTTTATAGAAATCGGCAAAATTATTGACAATAATTGGAATTGGTAACGCTACCACTAACACTCCGCATAAGCAGCAGAATGAGCCAACAACTTTTCCAAGAGGGGTTTGTGGAGCCATGTCACCGTAACCAACGGTTGTCATAGTTATAGTAGCCCACCAAAATGCTGCCGGAATGCTTCGGAATTGTTTTTCATTTTTTTCTTTTTCCGCAAAATACGCCAAACTGCTAAACAATAAAACCCCTAATGCAACGAACATCATCAGCATTCCTAGTTCTTTATAACTTCGTTTTAATGTGTATCCCAATGATTGTAAACCTGTTGAATGGCGAGCTAATTTAAAGATTCTGAATACTCGGAAAATGCGAAATGTTTGCACGAGTCGACTGAGTGATAAGAGAGATTCGGGACTTCGTCGATGGAGCTCGATGATTATTAGAGATATATAAAATGGTAAAATAGAGAATAAGTCAATAAAGTTTAAAGGACTTTTTATGAAAGTTAATTTACACGGTGAAAAGAGGAGTCGAATGAGATACTCTAAAGTAAACCAAGAAATACAAATAGTTTCAATCATCTCCAAAAATGGATTGTCTTTCAGAATAAATTTGCTTGATGTGAAATTGGTAAGGTGGTCCTCCAATGTAAAATTTGTGGAAAACTGCAATTCGGGGATTGTATTGAGAGTCAAGGTGACCGTGCTGAGGAGAATGAATAATATTGACATCACTGCAAACCCCTTAACATTTTAAATTAGTTATATTCAACAGTAATAATAATAATAATAATAATAATAATAATAATAATAATAATAATAATAATAATAATAATAATAATAATAATAATAATAATAATAATAATAATAATAATAATAATAATAATAATAATAATAATAATAATAATAATAATAATAATAATAATAATAATAATAATAATAATAATAATAATAATAATAATAATAATAATAATAATAATAATAATAATAATAATAATAATAATAATAATAATAATAATAATAATAGTGATAATAATAGTTATATGTATAATTACAATTATAATAAATTTTACCATATCTATATTCTTCGAATATTTATCCGATCTGTCAAAATTCTACTGTGGAATTTCTGATTATTTCGTAAGAAAAGGTGGGGAAATGAGAGATAGAGAGTGAAAACGAGAAAGTTCGGCAATATTATATTTAACTTAAAGAGTATTTTTTAAAAGCCGCCATGTTTAGCTTATGGGATCATTATCAGTGACTAGATAAACAAACTAAGTGGATACAATTTTTATGAATGTCTAACGTCCCACATTTGTAGAAATTTAATTTCTGTTTTTTAAATAAAATTGAAAATTAAATTTATATTTGCTTGCGGTTTTAGAAAGCTTTTCAAAGTGGAGTTTTATTTTGGTTCAAATAAATATTGATATATAAATTTCAATGTCAAGTTCAAGCCGGTAACTGATTGCGGTGGCCACATGTGTTTGTAAAAATTTTAATCACATAATAAACATCAAAATAATAGAAAGGTGGGGAAAAAAAGCAATAATCGGATACCTCAGCGGCAATGTATAAAACATTATGTAACGAACTAAAAATAAATGAAAGTCTTTTTGAGAAAACTGAAAACTTTATTTTTCGATCAAATTTTATTTTCTTAGAATTTTTATTTTTGATCACAAAACTTATTTTTTAAACAAATGTTAAATATTTGCTCTCATTATTATTATTATTATTATTATTATTATTATTATTATTATTATTATTATTATTATTATTATTATTATTATTATTATTATTATTATTATTATTATTATTATTATTATTATTATTATTATTATTATTATTATTATTATTATTATTATTATTATTATTATTATTATTATTATTATTATTATTTCCTTATCTGCTTGAAATGAACAAGTTTGATTTTGTGGATAATTGACAAGATTTGGGTTACATCAATCAAATAAATAAATATTGGGAAATAAACTCTGAATGGCTTAGGTAAATATTTACTCAATTAACACAAATCCCCACTCTTCAATTGATTAAAATTATTTTTATATTTCCCAGTAATTATTATTATTATTAAGATTATTCAAACTTTTATTTTTATTCATAATAATAAATTTCAAAATAATCACGTGATTTTCCCAAAATTTATTATTAAAACCAAAATGCCTATAAAAATTGAAGAATTAAATGCGTGATGAATGAATAAATTATGATGCTTAAAATATGAAAATATTATTTCTCCAAAGATTTGTAATGTTAATTAGTGTTATTTAAATCTCGGAACGTGCAATTTGTGAAGCCTTGTAAATAAATTCATTGGATCCAAATATTAATGTGTATAATGTTGTGAGTACTTGTATTTTAAATGTTTTAAATAGTTTTGGTTGTAAATGTAACATTATATAAGGTATTTAAATGTAACATTGCATTCTCAGGAAGATAGTTATAAAATAGGCCTTATTGTCATAGAAGGTTCATGCGATGTATACAAGGTTCAGTCATTAGTTGAACAAAACTGAGGGAGTATGGTATTACTTAGTCATATTTTAGCATCAACACAAGATGGAGCCAGCAGTTATGAAAAAATATACACGATTAAATGGAATTGAAAACCAATTTTGCATCAATCATGCAATTCATTTGGTTATAGTAGTACACTGTTTACAAAAAGTATAATGTAATTGATAAGCCAGTTGATAAAATTTCAGATTCTGAAAATTCTAATTCTGATAAGGAAACTGAAAAACAGTTTAATTTTTTTGCATGCGACCATAATTTAAATATAGATAATGTTGTCGGTAATAATGAAATTGAATACAATTTAGAGTGTGCAAACAATAATAGAATACTACAAAACTCAAGAAAGATTGTCAGATTTTTCAGAAAATCACCAGTAAGAAACGACCTATTGCACTGATATGTTGAAGAGAAAGAAGGTAAAAACTTTCACTTATATTAGACTGTAGAGTCAGATGAAACTCCTTTATACCTATGATGGAGAGATAAGTGCAACTTAAAGTATGCATAAAACGCATTTAATTTAAATATTAAAGCCAACACAGTTGGCAGTAAAGGAACTAAGCAAAACCACTTCAACTTTACTCACTGCAGACGGAGAACTGACATTTTATTTACTCAAATGAAATAAAGCTGTGCAAGTTTTATGACTTAATTTTTTAATTCTTTGAAAATAAGAATCACAGAACAGCGAAATAAAGAATTAACTACATTGTATAAATTCTTGCAAAGGGGAACTTTTCCACAAACGGATTTGGTGGAACTTCCATACTCGCCTATGGCGGCTACATTGTCCTTGACAACGATGAAAGTATAAACGAGGATATGAACAAAAGTGACGTTGAGACAATTGCAACACCATCAGGATCCGCATCTTTAGTTCAGCAATTACAGCAATCAATTTTTGAAATGTTGATTGATGCAAATGCATGTGCAAAGGCAAATGAAGACAGTTTGGTTTCATCCATTAAAAATGAGCTAAAAATGTTTATTGTCACTAAAACAAAACTGACAACTGCCGAAAACTTATTAAATGCTTTACAATCGATGCAACCTACATCAACAGAAAGAGAAAGTTTTTTCAATCTCCGGTAATTTCTGCACAAAACTACGTTCATCAATGAAATTTGATCTGTTCGACTAGTCTTTCTAAAATATTGTTTTATTAACCTTTATATGGTATTGTGGACATTTTTGTCAAAATTATTTTTTAAATGTAAATAACGCCTGAATACAAACTTAAGTTTCAAAAGTTTTTCAATGTAAATTCTTCTTTTTTTTAAATTAATAATTTGCCGCTTAATTTATTTTATGGTGTCATACAGATTTCTAGGTATAAAAAAATGCACGTTGGCCGTAATGTGGACAAAAATGTCTATAATAAAATTCCTGTTCAAACATGATTTGTTTTTACCTGTTTACAACAAACATATGATTTTTGATTTGACATATGTTTGCAACAAACATATATTATTTGTTCTAAATTATTATTTTGTGGGTTTTTTTGTGCATTTATTTGCTATTCGTCAAGTAACTTGTACTGACCTTTGCTGCGTCTAATTAGAATTTGTTATTTACACATTGCATTGATACGATTACGAAGTTTGAGTCTAATATATTATATTTCAACTTATTTTTCTTCAAAAAAAAATCAAAATTATGAGACATCAAAATTTAACCGATGAAGAAATTCAAGATTTAGTTTTTAGTGGTAGCGAAGCTGATCCATCTGATGATGACCATGTTTTTATTGATAGCGAGTATTCGAGTTCTGATCAGGAAAGTTTAGGCGATGTAGAGCCAAATAGTTTTTATCGAAAGATAAGACAGTATTGTGGCATCAAAAACCTGTTAGCACCAATTTGGGTCGCAATCGAGCAGAAAATATATTGAATATGACTCCGGGAATTACTAGGTATGCAGCTAGCCGAATCACTGATATAAACAGTGCATTCATGATATTTTTTCCGAAAGCTATTGAAAATATGATTTTGAAAAACTCAAACAGTGAAGGAAACACCGTTTTTGGAGATAGTTGGAAGGATTTGGATGCAACTGAACTTTATTCCTATTTTGGATGCTTGATTTTAGCGGGTGTTTATAAGTCAAAAAATGAAGCAACTGAAAGCTTATGGCATGAAACTACGGGTAGACCTTCGTTACGTGCAACCATGCCATTGAAAAGATTTGAAAATATTTCAAAAATTCTTAGATTTGATAAAAAGAAACCTGGTCAGAAATATGTATGAATGACAAATTTGCGCCAATCCGAGAATTGTGGGATGCATGGAGTGAAAGGTTACCCATGTTTTATAATCCATCAGAGAATGTGACAGTTGACGAACAACTACTTGGTTTTCGTGGTCGATGTCCTTTTCGCCAATATATGAAAAGTAAACCTGCGAAATATGGGATTAAATTTTGGATTGCAGCTTGCAGCAAGTCTTACTACGCTTGGAAAATACAGCCATATTTAGGAAAACAACCGGATGCTGCTCCCGAAACAAATCAAAGTATGAGAATTGTACTAGATTTAGTGAGGGGTCTCAAATGTCACAACATAACACTCGACAATTTTTTCACATCATATCAGCTTGGCCAAAAACTCCTGGAAAAATCTATAACAATGGTGGGTACACTAAGATAAAATAAACCAACAATCCCACCAGAAATTTTGAATACAAGATCTTTGCCACAATATACATCAAAATTTGTTTTTACAAAAGATACAACACTAGTATCTTATGTACCTAAAAAATATCGATGCGTAGTGATGCAAAGTACTCTACATTTGTCTGATGAAGTTATAACTAATGAACCTCAACGTAAACCTGAAATTATCAAATATTATAATGCCACAAAAGGCGGAGTGGATACTTTAGATAAAATGGTATCCTGTTATTCTACAAAAAGAAAATCTAGAAGATGGCTATTCGTTGTTTTTTGCAATATGTTAGATATATCTGCTTACAATGCTTTCGTACTTTACAAGGAAGTTGATTTATCTTGGAATTGTAATAGTTTGAGTAAGAGACGTTTATTTTTGGAAAAATTAGGTGATAGTTTTATTAAAAAAGATGATTTATAAGTAATAGTTACTTTTTTATATTTTTATCTGCGGTGCAATGGCTAGTTTTAAAGTTATTCCTTTTTATTTTGTGTTAATCAAGATACAACAATTTTTTTCTTCTGTGTTTGTGATGTGCACTTTAAACTGTGCTTTCTTTGTTTCTTATCGTTAAAAAAATGATTCTTCTAAATTTTGTTTTCTTATACTTTTTTTTTATTTTCCTCTGTTTACAGATCCGATTCCAGTGTATTTAGTGTAACTTACATTAGATATTTAAAGTAATAATAAGAATTGGTTTTTATAATAAAGAAACCGGTTAACCGGTTTTATACTAGGTCAAAAACCGAAAACCGGTTTTCCAAATTTTCTGGTTTTTTCCAAGCCCTAGTACTGCCTTAATAAAGTGTGTAAATCGTGTACCTTATATATTATTTTAATATATAATCTTACAAATATCAATATGAAAATTATTGAATGAAAAAAAGTTCAAAGGTGAAATCAAAAGATAAATATGATAATTTATTATTCAAAGTACATACCATCCATTATATTAAGGGTTATGGCGTTAAAAGTATCAAAAAATTAAAGGCTGCTTGGATTATTGATAATATCCTGTAAGTGACAACATTAGGAAGAAGGGTTATTTTAAAAAATACTCGTTTATTTTATTTCAGGTTAGAACGGTTCCCAGAACTCAGATAAGTTGCCAGTCACTATTGAAATTATTTCTAATTTATTGTATTTGGTTTGAAGAAGATTTTAATCAGCATCTGACATATTTCAAATTTTTATCTTCTCGCCCATTAAGTTGCGTAATTAAAACAATCCACCAATTTTTATGATTCAACATTTCTCTGAATTCTTACGGAATTTTATGAATGTATTTTCATCTCTCGGAAAAAAATTTTTTTTATTAATAACAGAGTTTTTTGAGGTCAGAGTACAATAATTTAATTAATTTGGGAAAATATTTTTACCAAATAAGAAAAATTTATTATTTTACAATAGTTTTAATAGCTTAGGCTGACTATTATTATTATTATTATTATTATTATTATTATTATTATTATTATTATTATTATTATTATTATTATTATTATTATTATTATTATTATTATTATTATTATTATTATTATTATTATTATTATTATTATTATTATTATTATTAATTTTAGTTGGATTTTGTTAGTGAGTGCTGGGCAAATTTTATAAGCAAAAAATAGGAGTTCAATTAATTGAAATTCGACAAAATTAGCCAAGATTGAAAAAACAAATATAAATTCAAAAATAAATATTTTTCGAAAGTAGTATGAGCAAGTAGCAAATGAAAGATTAAGTATGAATATAATAATTTGAAATCAATGAGTCTTAAACCAACGTAATTACGTAAATATTTATTAATAACTATTTAATTAAAATATTTGACGAAATTTTTGATGGCATCATTTTAGTTGGAAATAAATCACTAAGTTTGAAAGGGGTGACTGTGTACTGTCTAACTGCGATCTAATAATTAAATTAATAGTGCTCAATTAAGAGATATGAATTGTCAGATTTGTGATTTAATTCTAATTTATGTTAGACAGTACCTAAATATTTGTTGGGATATTCGAACTTGGAGTTGTATGGGAATTGTGAGGTGTGGGGCAAGTCGTTCTTTAATCAGCATTTTAAGATTGTATCCAATGTAAAATGTTTGCATGCTGTTTTTAATGAATTTCAAAACTGATTGGATTGAGTTCAGATCTTGTTTTCCCATTAAAATGTCACATTTGAAATCCCAAATTCCCAACATTTACTACGCGTCTTCTTCCTATTTGAGTTCTTAAACATTGTCAACTGAAAAATTTCATTAATATCGGCGCGTACAGTGAGCGATGTATGACTAGTGTGTATGCAAAGAATTTTGTGTTTGTTTTTGTATTGCCACATTTTGAGTGATTTATAGAAAAACAATGTGCAAAATGAGGAAAACAGTGTTTTGAATATGTTTCAAATTTAGGATGTTATAACTGTTACATGTAGTATTTTATTTTAAATTATTTGAATGATTAAGTTTAATTAAATTAAATTTTTAATTCTTAACATTGCATGTAATTTGTTGAAAGGCTTATTATAAAAGGCTTTAAAAATAATTATATAATTTATAAATTTTTTATCTTATTATTTAGTTATTTAAAATTTAATTCATGTTGCTACCAATAAACTTTTGTTTTCTATTATTATTAATATTATTATAATTATTTACTACAAAAAATAAAGTGTCTGATGCTATTATACTTCTAGAGATTTTAAACATATATAATTTACCCTAGCCATGTGAGAGGTTTGAGGTTCTTCGACACATTGCCAAAGAGTTTGGTGTAATTTAGCCCATTTTCCATATCCAAATTCATTGACCTTTGACGAAGTCACTATTGTCTCTTCTTTCTTGATTTCATCTTCTAATTGTTCTTTTTTGTGACAAAATTTGTGCAAACAGCAACTACTTAGAAAAACTTCTTTGATTCCCCAATACTCGAGTTCTTCAGAGAAGGCTAGAACACAGAAGTTAAATGGAACATGAATTTTTCTGGTTCGATAGAACTCCAGTATGCAATTAAAGGTTTCTGGATTTCTGTCGAAAAAGTATTCATTGGATTTCAAATCGTAGTCATCGCAGAGAGTATTTAAATCGACATTGGTGAGACATGTTTGTAACCTTCCTAGTCTTGTGTTTGGTAAACAGTTTAAATTCTTCCACAAAATCTCATGCCGTTTGCCTCCGACATTTAGGAGGACACGTTTGCTATTTGTTGGATTTAAAGTCACTGGAATGGATACCATTTGAGAATTGAGTTTTTTAACCATTCCGAGTTTTGTTTCATAAATCTGAAAAATTTGAGAATCGTGATCAAGAATTTCATTTAAATAATGATTGGTAAAGCTTCGACCAATCACAGATCGTCGGTTGGATTCACAGTCTTTCTATTCATTCTAATGGGTGGGCGCGAATTCGAGGGGGAATATTAAATTAACATTCGGGAAAAATATAAATTGGTCATAAATCACAAAAGATTTGCCCTGGTTGCAGTTAAATGTATTTTTCGATATGAAATTAATATTTAATGTAAATCTCTTTCGATTTGGAAAACAAATAAAATATTTATTTAGATTATTTTTTTATTTTTTAAGTTTACATATGATTTTACATAGCTTGGGATGCAGTTAAATCTTGATTGTTCGGGTGTTTCAATAATCTTTATGGAAAAGTAAAAAAATTTCGAATTTTTTAAATAATTTTAAATCCAACTGCAAAATATCAGATAAGTACTAGAAAATAAATCTGACTAAATTTTGAAAAATCAAATTTCGAAATTCTGGCAATTACTAATTGATAACATTAAACCAAACAAACTTATTTGATGTCGTGTTTAAAAGAAATTTATAATTTTAGTTTCGGTTTGGTGTTTATTTTCACTAAATTTTCTTGTGAATATTTTCCGAGTATTTGTATTCGATTGATTTCATAACCTTACCGCTTGAGTAATGGAGAATCTTATGCATTTCTTTTTTTTAAAAATGTTACTGAAGTAGGAAGAAGTGAGTCATCAAGCAAACTGAGTTCTCATTGGCTGAATAATTGGATTTTATCACTTGTTTACATGTTTGTTTTATTATAAAATTGTGTTCGCCATCTTTTTATGTTTTATTAAGTTTTTCTACCCTTTCTTGAAACCTATAATAAATTTGCAGGAGTAACTGTTACTAAATTTTCATCACGCAGGTGAGTTTGTAAGTTTCTAATAATACAATTTATGGATAATTATTTTATATTATAGACGGCTTTTAGGAATTGCAACAAGGTTTAGCATTTCTAATCATTGATAAACAGGGTTTTATCAAATATGGGTTGGATTACTATTATTATTATTATTATGGGAAAAATTTATTCGTGGTGGTGGGTTACAAGTAAGCATACATTTTACCATTTCGTGCTGTTTCCAGCGTAACCCAACATACAAACAATGTTTCTCCGCTTGATACCCGTTAAGCGATAAACATTGGTAATGTATCAAGTAGGTGAGTGCTCGCAAAAAGTGAGCGCACCATCTGCACTATAATTGTCGGGCACTTCTTTGGGTTCACGTACTACCGATAGAAGGCTTGTGTCCGATTTTGCATGGTCCCTTTACTAGATTGTATTCCCAAATCTCATCTCGTCCCTCCGTCCTTTTACTCATGATACCTAACATTGTAATTAAAATCATCATAACAATAACTGTAAACATCACAACAAATACACCAATCACAATAATTCAGTTATGGTTCGCAATTGACGCGTTTGCTAACAACTGAGCCCGTTTGAATTTCGTTCGGGCTGACTTGCCTGGCCGTACATTTTATGAATTTCAGCTCTTTTAATATTCCACCGATCGGAAGTTTTTTATGTAATTAGGATAAGGTTACTGCTCGAAGTAAGACGCTCCAAATTAAACTGGCTACCTCGGCATACCTTAATTTAGGCTGACAAGAATATGTTTTAATCATTTGTTTCTTTAAATTAATTCAAATTAAAATTATTGTACTTACGTTTCTTAAATTAAAAAACTTTTTATCATATATATTTAACCCGTCGTTGTTTGTTTATTTCACTCAACTTAAAATAATATCAATTTGTTTATTTATTTTATGATTTGAAAATCTTTTCTTATATATGAAATTTTAGAGAGTACCATCTATACTACCGAAATTAATGCTGTTGAGGCGAACCTAGCATTCGATCCTTCACTTCCTCAATCCTTCTTCCCTCAACCATTAGTCTTTTTGTGGTTTTATTGACCTGGCATGTTTGGCCATATGTATTTGTTGTGGATGATTTCGTATGTGGCCTTGTTTCCTAGGATAATTTTTGAGATGCATGTATTCCTGAATTCTTTCGGTAGGAGTATTCTTGGTATATTTTCGTTACTGATGTCGTACCAGCAATTGTTGATTTGTTCGAGTTTTAGACTATGTTTTGTTGGTAGCTCTTTCAGTGTTTCTGCTTGTTTGTTTTTGATTGTTTCGACTTCGAACATTTCGCTGAATTCGAGTGGGTTGATGTCTGTTTCGGTTCTTGACAAGGTGTATGCTGCTATGTTTGCTGCTCCCGCGATATAATTGATTGTACAGTTGAATTGTGATATGTAATTTAATTGTCTTATTTGTCTTGATGATGGATTTTTCATTTATATTGCGTTTGTAAGAAGTTTGTGGTCTGTATAAATCTTAAAGTTCCTTGCTTCTAGTAGGTGTTGAAAGTGTTTTATGGCTTCATGAATTGCGAGCAGTTCCCGATCAAATGTAGAGTATCTTTTCTGGTGAATTTTTAATTTCTTGGAGAAGAAACCGATAGGTTGTTTATCAAATTCATTGTCTTGGTAAAGAGTTGCTGCCATTGCGAATCCGGAAAAATCTGTTGCTAAGTTGTAATCTCGTTTAGGATCCGGATATCCAAGTAATATGGCTGAGATAAACCTGGTTTTACTTTCTCGAAGTTTTTGATTGCTCCCTCAGTCCAGTTTATTTTGATGTTTCGTCTTGTTTTGATAAGGTCGTTTATGAGGGCTAGAAGTTGGCTGCAATTTGGTATATAGGAGTGGCAGAAGTTTACCATTCCCAGAAATCGTCTGAGTTCTTTATTTGAATTTAGCAGTTGGAATTGTTGGATGGAGCTGATTTTTTTCTCGATAGGCCTTGTGCATTTTTCGTCTAGTGTGTGCCCAAGGAAATTAATATCCTTTTTCAGAAATTCGCATTTTTGGGCGTTTATTTTGAGGTTTACTGTGTTTAGTGTTTTCAATACTTCGTCTATGTCTTTTAGATGAGATTGTTTATTTGGACTGGCTATTAATATGTCGCCCAAATATTGTTTTCCAGTAGTTCTTGGAAAAATTATTTTGTGATGTTTGTCTTTTGTGGGTCTAGTTGTCTGACCTTTACGTGTACTGGGTCTCCATTAGTTATGATGGCGTGTTCGGTTGAGTGATTTTGATTTTCCATCCTGGCATTCGTGGCAATGAAGAATTTTGATAAGTGCTCTATGAGAAAGCCATACGATTACATGGCATGGTTGACAAAATGACCTGGATTTTCTTTGACATATATGATATCTTCCAGATAATGACGCATTGGATTGAGTGGAAAAGTCACTTCAATACTAGCCAATTGAGCTGCATAGATTGTGTAAGTGTGTAATATTTTCCATTTCAAACGTTGCCGTACGTTAGTCCCACTTGCAATGATAATTCTTTCAAATATGATTTCCTCTGTAGATGTTGTAAATTACGAATGAATTGTAACAGGCGATGTCTAACAGATAAAAGAATAACAACAATGCCCATTTTGTAACCTTCCTTCTCACAGATAACATCTTAATACATTCATTCAAACGATCTTTACATCCCTTTGTCTCATTCTAATCCTAAATCAGAATGAGCTTCTTGGTTTCTTGGGAACTGTTAATGGCATTTGTATAATTCCCAGATGAAAGTAGAATAGCATTTCTCTTTTTCTGTGGTGTATATGAAACCATTATTATTTTAGACTTATGATCGAAAGTTAAACGGCTATCAAAGTAAGCCTATTATATCAAAACAGGCATCTAAAAACGTCAGTCTACTTGTTCGTATCATTTTCATTCTAAAGTTTTAAACAATATGTAGAATGAAAGGGTATGTTCGTCCATGATTAAAGTTTTATCTTTAATTCACTTCCTAAAGGAATTCGCCATTAGATGCACAACAAACGAATTACCTGATATTAAGAACTTCTTAGAAGTTAATGTAGTCAAAATGAACAATTAAGTATTGTGGCTAAATGCAACTCACTGATAAATTTAAATCATTTAAATCAGTGCTTCTCAAATTTTTTGGGTCGCGGATCGGTATTTTTTTCCTAATCCAAAAACATAAATTTTAATTAGTAATATTTATTAAAAAAGTAACAAATAAACAATATAAAAAAATTATTAGCGAAATTAGGTTTGCATGCAATAAATTGCAAATATTACCTAAAAAATGCATCGAAATTCTCAATAAATAGAAGAGTTATCAAAAACACTCGTTAGCACCCAGCATTTCAGTTAATGTTACTTTTTTAGTTTATGGTAAATAAACCTTGTGATATCTTTTGGTAGTATTGTGCTTATTTCTTAAATATTGTCTGTTTGTGCTATTGTAAATATTTTAACGCTTAAAAATAAAATAAAATTTACAAAAATGTTCTGCGAACCGGTCCGCGGACCACCAATTTGAGAAGCACTGATTTAAATCATTATTTATCAGCTGTAATACAATAATAATTTCCTTTTATAGTAAAATAGTATAATTATAGGCTATATACCATGGGTATTCAACTAAATATTATAAAGGGCCAAATTTTTCTTATAACGGCAATCGAGGGCCGTATCAGTTAAAAAGTAGTTAGTTTTGTAGCGGATTACAAAGTCTTAAGGTCAAATATTATACATAAAAAAAGTACCTGTGCGTTTTTATGCAGATATCACCAAATATTTTTATATATGTGTAATATTCCAAAATACTGAAAGGGCCTTTTTCAAATTTCGGCGGGCCTGATCAGGCCCGCGGGCCGCCAGTTGAATATCCCTGCTATATACTATGTATTCTCACACAATCAATTGTAAATCATTTTCATTATTGAACATTTTTTATTTCCATGTTAAATGTCCACATATGTTCAATATGTTTTACAGATGGGACCTTTTACTACGTACTAGACTGGGCGTCATTTTTCGATTAGTTGTGATTGAAATATAAAATCTCCCTATTATTTTTGATTGTGGTTTTTGCTTAATCCCGAATAATAAATCTGCTGACTTGTTCGAATTTACGATAAATTGGAATAACTGACTACTTTGACCTTTCTTTTTATTAAAGAAACTATCGATATAGTCGTCTAAGGACCTTGTTATGTGATTCTGAAGCAAGATATGTAGTGACCCCACGTCAAAGACTTTGTCCGTGAATTATTAGAATACAGACTATCGTGATTCAATGCTCATTTGAGAGAGCGTCTCATGGTGGTGGTAACCGGGAAACACTTTTCAAAAGTAGTGTTGCGAGAAAAGAACAATCTACAACCAACAATAAATTGTGGATTAATTTTGTCTCACCATTGAAAACAGTTTAAATGAAGAAGAATTAAATTAAAATATTTCAACGAAAATTTATGAAAAAAATTCTAAAAAATTTAATTATAAACCTATAGGTCACAGACGAATCAGGTCTATCGGAGTTTAGAACTAAGAAGCTATAGGTTACCAGTTCGACCATTTTTAAAGATGATTCGTAGATTTTAAACCCCGAAAATTTAGAACAATGCAAAGATATCAATATGGTCAAAATGGGAAAAACGTCAATATGCTCAATTGAAGTTTCAAACGACGAAGTGCTCATACTGTTGAATCAAAAGAATATATTAAATGTTCAAAGATTTTAATGTTATATGCCCGACCTCTAAATCAGTTAAAGTGAAATACTAAAGGTCTTGCTGAATCAAATTGTATATGCTCGAATGGTGCATTGGATGAAGTCCTCAATATTGATATGCTTACATCTTATGCTCAAAGTCTTTTGAATAAATTTCAAAACGACGAATATCCAAAGAAATTTGAGAGAAAAGTATAATTTGTTTTACCTATTAATTTTCCGCATGATAGAATATTTTAATAGAATTAAATATTTTCTGGTAGTGTTGGGGTTAGTACTAAAACCAAAAATGTTTTTAAAAGGAAAGTATAAAAAATATTGTTAAAGTCAGTAAAAAGTACAAAATTAATTAATATTTACTAAAAATCTAAAATCGATATTAAACGGAGGAAACGGGTATGGCTGAACGCCAAATTGAAAAACAAATTCAGAAAATATATAGAAAATTAATTGAGGGGTTCATAGGGAAAGTTATAAACGAAAACACAAATTAATTAAAGTTAATTAATCCGTAATGGGAAGTCCGAGCACTGAAGGGAATACGAAGTGTAGTGAGACCCGATCGATTAGATAAGGAAAGGAACTCACCCGCGCGCCAAATTTATGACAAACAAATTAAAGTAATTTGAAAACCCTCAAATCTTTACCTAAGATTCACGAGAGACAATTGTTTGCAATGCTTAAACAATTTAGGTATCTATGATATTTGTTATTAATATCATTATGAAATGCATGTATGTATCGCAAAAAAAGAAAGTAAAGATTTAATACCAAATCGGTCGGATCTGATTTTAGTAGCTAGGAGAAATGGTATTGGTGGGCCGGTAAGCAAACCCAATCCAATTTATTTCCCAGCTAGTTCTACCGTCAGATAATCGTGGATCAAAATTGACTGAAGACGACCCATGTAATGACATAATGCAGGATTACATACAACGACGAGAAAGATGGAAGATGTCTACGATGAAGAAACTGGTGGATATGCGAATTAAACCACAACCGAAACATGGAGATTCCGAGGCACGGTAATATCGAGATGAGGAAGGATGAACAGCGATAGGAAGGAATCGAAATTGGTCACGTTAGCGTTTATTCGATTTTACTCATATTATTAACTTATGCATAATATGTTAAATCTTAATTATTTAGCAATATTCCGAATTATGAATGTCCAGCACTCTCAGAGACATTCGATTGTCATTAAGGCAGTGACGAAAATGAACAGAAAAGTTCAGGACAATGTCTTGGGCCCTGGTATCTAAATAACTGTTCTCTCTAATATTTTGTATTATTATTAATATGATTTAGGTCACCCTTTTTATGATATTTAATCTAATAGCGACAAAGTCGACTCTTCTAGAATTATTAGTACTATTATGATTTTATGAATAATCGCCATTTTGGTACAATTACCATCAGGGCACTTTTTATTTTTAGTATTTTATTCGTACTTTTGTGGCCAGGATATTATTATCAGATATACGAGAATTAATTCTTAAATGATTAAAATTTTGCCTTTACACTCATACCTCGCTATACGGTTGCTCTTTATACGGCTTTTCGCTATAACGGCCTACTTTAATTACGGCACTTTTTCGATTTACGGCCTAAAATGTTTCGTTATATGGCCAAAAATCATATTGAATTTATGGAATTGTATCAAAATCATATTTGATTCGTTATGCGGCGTTTCGCTTTGCGGCCAACTTTCCTGGAACGTATCTAGGCCGTAAAGCGAGGTATGAGTGTATTATTACTTTGCGATATCATTATCACTATATCGCTTTTTTAATCCTGATCTTCGAAGAAGTTGTCCCGATATTGTCAAAGGTTCCTGAGATCAAACATTTTCTTATCATATCATTCATCGTCAAACAAAGTCATAACTATAAAAATTAATTTTTTTCTTATCATGACAACTTTAGCCTAAAAACCGGTTGAAGAAGATTTTTAATCTAGGAAAATTCAGAATGGATCAATTCAGAACGGACATAGCTCGGTACATGGCCGAAGCGACAAAATAATCTGTCCAAGCCGAAGCACAGGTAAGATGGTTGAAGCTGCATCAGATAGTTGAAAATAGTTGAATATTTCAATACAACTTCCATTCGAAAAGTTCCATCTCCTAATAGAATTATAAATGCTCACTCTTCTCACATTTAGACCAGAAATTATGACTATCACTTTTATTAGGTGTAAAACCGATTTTTATGTACATTATAAAAATAATCAGTAAATAAATTTCATATTCCATTTTTTGACAATTATTAATCGAAAAGTCGAAAAATAAGAACGGTGTAAAAAAGGTATTCATACAATGTACCGATATGAATCATTTCAACTTTTTGGGGTTGGTCCATAGTTGCGCAAAATAAATTTGGATCAATAGTGCGTCATTAAATAATTATATTACGCCAAAAATAAACATTTATGGCCCACCAAAACACCTATCTCGACGTATTTAAATTGTTCATGAAATGGGGCACCTCAGTAGTAATACAAATTTGCAGACAGTTGAACCAGTTTTAAAGCAAGTTTATGCTTCAAAGAAAAAGTAAAATTAAATTAAGGATTTTAATATTGTTTCAAGCACTCTGATGCGTAAGTAATATTCAGTTTCAAAATGTTTAAAATACAACTAGCATGACGTCATGTTCAACTCAACTCCATCTATGTGACATAATTATGCAATTACCCCTAAAATGTCAAAACTTATAACAATTCTAAATTAATAAATTAAAATTGAAAAAGTAAAATAGCTATGGGAACCACATGGAAACCCCGTGCGTTAATTGGAAAATAATTAGTTTCCTTCAAAATGAAATTACACAGTCTGTTAACATAAATACAAAATGTCGCCTACCTAATTATTTTTTTTATAAAAGTACCTCTTACAAAATTTTTTTGATGTAGTTAGTTAACACTAGATTTACGGGTAAAAATAACCGTAAAATAGGTATACCTAATTCGATATGCGAAATGAGGTAGTCGGTAGAGGAGAGTAATTTATATTTACCTATATTTCATGAGGTATCTAAAAACCAACATGTATTCAAAAAAATAAATCAGTATTATAAGCAGGCCCGGTTTTAAGCGTAGGCAATGGCTGCATTTTCTATTTTTTTATCAATTCCAAGAAAAATTTTTATAAACTGAATTTTGTTCAATTTTTCGTATTAAAATATAAATAAATGTATTCAGTGTTTTTCTTCAATTTAAAAATTACATCATTTTTTATTTTTGGGGCGGCGAATTCGGATCTCGCCACACAGAAAACTCCTAGAAACGACACTGATTATAAATATATATCAAATTGGCTCAGTCCGTAAATCCAGTGTCAAAACCTAATTGAAAGAGAGAAACCTATAAAATGGAACGAAACTGGTAACCGATTGCCAGTTGGTCGAAGAGCGAAATAAACAGAAAAGTGAAGAATGAAGCAGATCCTCATTCAAAGAAACAGTAAAAATTATTTAACTAAACAAATGCAGTTTCTCATTGGGATTCTTACTCTGCCGTTATCTTCGAAAGTACGGTTGATGATATATTGATTTTCAATAAATTAATCTGTGCTGAGTCTTATTTATTCAAGGGAGACAGAGAACACGGTGAGGAGCTCAGAATCAATACCGAATTTAATAAATAACAACTCAAACACTTTTGTTTAATCGAATGCGCGGAAAAAATACGAACTCGGTGCAAAATCAATATTTACACAATATATATATATATATATATATATATATATATATATATATATATATATATATATATATATATATATATATATATATATATATATATATATATATATATATATATATATATATATATATATATATATATATATATATATATATGCCGATTTGAGTCGTTTCAACTTTATCACTTTTTAATCGATTGTTCATTTTGGAAATTACAATAATCCAGCAAAATGTTTGGTCGAATACTCGGAAAATAAGAACTCGGTGCAAAATCAATATTTACACAAAACAAAGTGCCATTGTCAATATTTATTCGTCAATGAAAAGTTAAACTAAACATACATCATTATTATCATCATCATTATCATTATTATCATTATTATCATTATTATCAACAGAATCTTGATATCGTTACTCATCATCCCACCGACGGACCGATACACACACACGCACGCACACGCGCAGGAGCGCGCGCACACACAGAGAGACGCACATGAGAACACAGTCAATAAAATATCAATAAATGCAAACCAAGTATAATCACATTTCCTCCCGGCATTATATATATGTATATACCAATGAATAATAATCACACAAGCGCGAAAAGAGAAGACTCAAATATGTACACAAAACGGATGATTGCATTGATTTACAAAGTAATCGAAATAATATTGATAATCAATTATATTACATCCGTCACGCACACTCACTCACACTCACACACGCACACAGCGCAAGCACACAAGCTATGGCCTGATGTGGCAATAAGTATTCTCAACTAGAATAACACCTCATATAAGGTGGCTTTCTTGTCCCCTGATCCGGTCACTATATATTTCTCGTCAGCAGATATATCGCAACTCAGAACTGATGAGCTCTCATTGGACTGAATTGTTAGATTTTATATCAAATCACAGAAATTGCAATAAAAATTAATAATTCATCCAATAGGAATCATATATTAATTAATTTTAATCGTCAATATGATATTTTTATTTCAATATTATCTAAAAATCGATCTTTTTGAAATTTAAAAAAATTATTTTAAAATTCTAAAACTTCTCATTTTAATTGAAAACATGATTTTTTTAAATATTATCTGAAAATTATAAGAACTTTTTTTTCCAATTTCACCACTGATTATTTTTTCCATTGAATTTATTAAAGAGAGCTTGAAGACTATAAATCAGTAATATATCGATGTTCTTTAATACTCACGATTTTTTTCATTTGAAAAAGGCAGTGCCGAAATCTAAACTATTAGTGGTGTAAAAAAATAAGTCAAATATATCAATTATACTAATTTACAGTTTGTAATTCGACCTATTTCTCTCGATAAAAAAAATCATATTCCTTTGCTTTCATCAACATTTAAAAATAATATGAATAATAAAAAGTGTCACGGAGTCATGCAAAAGATGAACTTCCTACATAGTAGCCAATAGAGCAAAATACACTTTGTCCCAATCCTCTTCAACACCAGAAGCAACGCATCAAATAGTTCCTCGTGGGTCAATTAGTTGGAATTAGCAAACACCAAGAAACTAATAATCTTTGCCTGTAATAAATATCTCTATACTCACCTTTTTCGTGGTCTTCCTTAAAATGGTTACCTTAATTATTGCTCCTCATTTAAAAGTCACCTTTTTGATAGTAAACCTGTTTTGCGATATGGGGAAAATGGGAATTGAAATAAAATTTAAAGGTTCTTATAAATTTCATGGACAATCATGAACATTGTTTATAATATATTTATGGGCATTCAGATATATATTAATAGTTTAAAATAAAGCAAACAAAATTCATGTTCAAGTGGCAGATATTATAAACATACGAGCAAATCTAATATATAAATCAAAATGTTGATGCTTGCCTCCATAGAAACAAAGAGTTCTGATTGGTTTTAACTTACAGCAAATTATTAACTTCAGTTAAACGATCCATGACCGTGAGATGGCAATTAAAATGATCATATTATTCAATAAACATCGTTATTGTATTACATTAACCGAAAACACGTTTAGAAGTTCAAATTTTCACATAAATTACATGAGTTTTAAAAAAATAATCATGATAACCGTAACATTGCGATAATGCATATACAGTTATTATATAAAACAATAAAATGATAATTTAAGCCTTTAAGTTATTATACTATTAAAAAAGCCTAATCATATAGATCGGTTACGTAACATCAGTTAGACCTGGGCATAAGAACATAATTGTCTCATATTTTCATCACATTCCTTATCTTAGGAGGTTTTTTTGAAAATGTAAACCATTATTAATATTTTTTGTAAGATGAAATTTGATGTATAAAATGAAAATAAACGTAAATTTCAAAGTAATAGAATCGAAATTTAGTCCAGATTTATATTAATAGGAACTTTTCATACGAGTCATATTTATTTGCAAATGTTTTTTACGTTACTTGGTTATAGACCTATATAAAAGGGAGAAAGAATCTAAATAACAGTTTATGCTATCACTATGGAATTTGAGATGGTAAATAAGCCAAAGAGAATCGTGGCCTGGTATGGGAAAGGTTTTTATGATATATATTTGCCAAAATTAACCGGTTTAATTAAACAATTAAATGAAAGATGTATACAACCCTTAAAACTGAGAAAGAGTTTTTATTGAAAACGATTTCTCGAAATCACAATCATAGTCATGAGATCTACACATTTAGGTATCATTATCTTATTTTCTTCACTTTTATTCTCTACACAAATGACAATTTTTTCATCCCTTCTGAATTGATATATTAAAAGTTGTTTATATTTCTTTTCTTTCCGAAAGCACGTGTTTTGACAAATTACTTTCTTGCTCATTGCTTATATGTTGGAATAAATATTCTATTTTTAGAGAAATTAAAATTTTTGAGATAAATTAGAAAATATCTCATCCAATAAGTCACTACAGACACTTGTTCAAATCCCTTAGCTTCCCAATACGATAGTGAATAAGATTCCAGTTAATAGCAAATCGTTACTGTCAATGTCACTGTATTCATAGAATATCCGAAAATTACTATCTAATCATATTCCAATTTAACCAAGTGCACCGGACCATTCAATATTAGCAACAGTAATTAACTCATCTGTAACGAAGGTATTAGAATAAGATGATTAATTTATTAGTAAAACATTCGTGGTAACAAATTAATCAAATAAGCTTGAAAAATGGAATAAATATATCGACATGCCCCCTTCAGATAAGCAATTTCTCAGAGTAGAAAAATTTAATAATAATATTTAAATCAAACGGTTAAAAATTAATTTTGGCAGAGTTATATTTGATGAATAGAACAGCCAGATTTTATAATAATAATACTAATAGTAATAAAATCAATTGAAAATGGCTGTGCCGAAAATTCATGAATATCAAAAAACATCGGTTATCCTTATATATCAGTCAATTTATTAATACAATGTCAATAATAATAAAAATATATAAAACAAGTAAATGACAAGATGCAGGGTTTTCTAGACCATTTGAGTCATTTAATTATTTTTTATAGAAATGTTTTGTATTTTAAAAATAATTTCTCAAATGAGAATCAATAAAACTACCTTAAACGAAGACAGGTCAAGAATTATTACCTCATATCAACAGAAGCGACTCAAAGATACAGTAACATTAACAAGATAACAGTGGATCCGATTATAAAAATATCTGACTACTGAATTGATCGATGCTCAGATACGAAATAAGTCCAGAAATACAAAACCGAATTCGGTACAGAAACTCCAGTTACTAGAATGAATTTATGACCTTAAAACTAAAAAGCCTATGGGAAAATGCATTGGATGTTTTTACAATACGAATATCAATTACCAAGCTTTCATTATAGGCGTACAGACAATCCCTATGTAACGTAATGATGACATAATGAGATCTAAAAGAAGATTTGTATACTGCTGATTTTTTGTAGTACTATAATTCGTTATAACAAGTCGGAATATATTTATCGGAATTCAATTTATCAACAGTAGATATCCCATTGGAACTGCTGCCGTCATTACTGTTTCGACCATCAGATTTAGCTTAATGTAAATTTTGAAACATTGTCTTTTTTAATCAGAAATTCAGGAAAATTGGTCAAACAAATCATACGTCACTCGTTAAATGGTTCATGAATACCTGGTAATTTTCTGAAACGACAGATTTCATACACTTATTTATCTCTTTGGGATTCATACCCATACCTCCTAACATTTTTTCGTTTTTGTCGTACCAATAAAGTATTTAGTTGTGCCCACCTTTAAGACCCTATCATGCTTGTGTTTTACTGCATTCGTTCTAGAAACACAATGATTGAGGATATGCGCTTGTGGCTCGTGATTTCTTTTACATAGTATTCGTAATTTTTTAAATCCTATTGAGAACATGTTTTCAAAATGAAAGAATGTAGTCAATAGAGCTAATCCTTGATAGTTTCTATCCAAAAACCAGGTACACCCTGGTAACTTCCAATGATTGCAAAGGATGTTGTAGACATATTTTTTTCATAAATGCCAGTTTGTGTGAATTCCGAAGTTATTGAATATTGTATAATTTTAAAATTTGGTTATTAAAAATTATGTTAAATACTATATGTAATTTTAATATCATTTTTTAAAATCGAAAATGGCCTGGCAAACTCTGTAAGCTGTTGCCTCCAAAATTTTATTTAAATAAAAAAAATCGAATTGTTTTAAAATTCAGGTAGAATGTCCAAATGTCTGGTGGTTTCCTTATTTACCTATTAAACCCCAAAAGGAAATATTTTTTACAAACAAATTGACATTAATGACGGTTATCATTGCGTTGCCACCATATTGAATATTTTCGTAGACTAATAGTGTCATCTATTGTTGAAACGGGTCAGTATAATCAGGATAATCATATAAGGAAAACATGAAATCACGCCTTTAACAAGTGAACCCATATGAGTACAGTGGGAGTTAATGGGTTAAATCCATTTTCTAGCTTTCCCGTGGGTATTTATATAATTAAATAAAAATTCAAACTAATTCGAAAATCAGATTTTGTATATATTTTTAATAATAAAATTATTTAAATTGGTTAATACCTGGTTCATCTTCAACAATGTCAGCCAAGAAGGAAAGAGAAAATATATCAATAAAAATTTTAATCAGTGAAAAAATCTCCGATTTAAAGAGGGAATTCATATTATATTAAAGAAATTAATGAAATAGCCCATTATAATTTTTGTGACTTAATTGAAACATTTTGATTTCCACAGAATCGGAGAATTTACATTGCTTCACAATTTTAAATAGATAATTATTTTAGTGTATTTCTTGGAGATTTCGGATGTTTTAAAATCAATTTTTTAATGTAAAGAATAAATATAATTAAAACCAATTTAAGTAAATATTATTAATTAAAAAATACAAGAACTTTTAGGAATAAAAATTAAACTACAAAATATTAAGTTGAGAAAATTTTATAAAATATAGAATGTCAATGGAAAAGAAATCAGTGGTGAAATTTGACAAAAAACATTTCTTATAATATTATTATTTATTTTAATTATTTATATTGTTATTATTATTACTCCTTTTTTAATTTTATTATCATTATTTATTATTATTATTATTAATTATTATTATTATTTTTTATTTTATATTATTATTATTTATTAATATTATTATTAATTATAATTCTTTTTATTAATTATTATTTATTTTAATTATTTATATTGTTATTATTATTATTATTATTCCTTTTTTAATTTTATTATTATTATTTTTATTTTATATTATTATTTATTATTAATATTATTATTAATTATAATTCTTTTAATTAATTATTATTTATTTTAATTATTTATATTGTTATTATTATTCCTTTTTTAATTTTATTATCATTATTTATTATTATTATTATTATTATTATTATTATTATTATTATTATTATTATTATTATTATTATTATTATTATTAATATTTATTATTATTATAAATTAAAGTTACCTGAAAGAGATTGGCTCCATAAGGCATTCGCCATGCGTTCAACAAATGATCTTTTCCTGTGCTGGCGAACCATTTGCCGGATGCGGCATATTTGAGAGATAGTACGCAACTGTCATGAAGTGTGAGTTGATATTTTTCCAAATTCTGTTTGGAGATGTTCAAAATTTCCACCTGGCTAGACTCCATACCGACTGCTAGCCAGTCACCAGACGGACAGTATCCGAGAGAGAATATCTGAGATTGGAAATCATATTTACTGATTTGTCGATTGTCAGCGCGACCCATTTCTCTGATATCCCAACACCGGACAGTATTATCGAGACCACCCGTCCATAAATTGTTACCTTTGGGTGTAATGTCAATACATGAAGCACCGTCATTGTGACCTTGAAAGTGTTTTATCATCGATTGATTATGAATGTCCCAAACAGCGATATTTCCATCGGAGTAGCAGCTGTTGAACAGTATTTGTAAATTTGTTGCTGATGTTTATTGTATATTATATATGTAAATAAAGACTCAAATTTTTGAACGATTTTCAAAATTAGAAATTTCATCACTGGGATATTTATTATATCATCACTGGGATATTTATTATATCATCAATAATGATATTTGAATTGAATATGTAAACATGCAGATTAATCAACTCGTCGTTTGAAGTTTTTGTATTTTACATAACGAATCTAAGCTCAAGACTAGACAATATGATATAGCTTAGCACGATTTACCATTGCTTTACAATACTTATCGGCCAAAGTGATGTAATATGCATGACCTAGTATTTGAAAAAAAACTTCAAATTACTCTAAACCCGATTTTTTTTACAATAACGTAATAACAATAGATATTTATATGTAATTTTTTATTTTAAAGTATTCTTTTTGTAATGATAAGTTCCATGGAATTTGAGATTTAACTTATTTCTGTTTTACTAAAACTGACCTTGTCAGTTCATTACTCAACAGGAGGATTTAACAGCCGTAAGAAAATCTACAATAGAGCAACTTTAAAAATTTTATTTCACTATGCAAAAGTAATTGTTTTCTTAATAAAATGATTGTAAATTTGATTATTATGTAATTAAAGTTTTCGTCACTAAATGATTTTTGTGTATTACACAAAAATAGTCTTTTTATTATAATGTTAATTACTTCTCTTACTGCGGGTATAATAATGTATTTACCTTCTTGGTTATATTAAGAGAAATATCATACAAAGTCGTAAATCATCGTTAAATACCAACTACTCTAGTGTATAGGATTATTATATAGTATAATAAATCCGTGAATTTCGTTATCAGAATAAAACGAAACAAAAACCAAATTTATGAATGGTAATTTTCAAAGCTAAGACGTGACAAACAATTTTATCCTTCCTATCAATACGGTGGTATAAAAGGAAATGGGTAATTTCTAGGATAAACAATTGTAATTTTCATGTGGATTTTGGATTTTTTTAATATTATATATATTTAAGTATTTATCAGATATAAATCATTAGTATAAGATTTTTCATTGTATTTTTTCTGAATCCTTTCATTGAGAATTTTGTATATTAATTTCAATAATTCATAAAGTTAGTAATAATTATATATGGCTGGATATGCTAATGTAGAAATGGTAAATAGGCATTTCGCGTGAACTTGGATATTAAATTATAGATTATTATTGTCTTCTAAAAATCCCAGAAGTTTTGAAATTTATCTGAATTTAATTATTATAAGAATTATTATAATTATTATATTTAACGGATATAAATTTGTTTTAAATATATTAATGGATAATTTTAAATATATTGATGGATAATTTTAAATATATTAATGAATAATTTTGATTATATTGATATATAATATATATTGATATATTATATATATTATGGAAAAATGTTTATGAACAAAATAAGATATATTGGATTAGATATTGGAATTCAAGAATATTTTTAATGAAATATAATTTATCTTATTTATCCATAATTAAAATGTATCATTAATTGAGACAAATGAGAAATATGAAAAACCCCGTATCGAAAATTCATAATAAATAAAAACTATTGATATATAATCTGAAATGAAGATAATAAATAACAAAAAGTTCAAAATTTTAAAATGATGCATAATTATTGCAGCTTTTTAACGAGTTTTATTCAGTAAAAACGATAACAATATTTAACAAAAAAATGTATAAATAAAACGCCACTTTTTTTGAGAAAATGCATCAATAATTATGCCGCAATAATTATGCACCAACCTAATAATTAGTAAGAACATATGTAGAGAATTATTCAAGTGATTTGTAGCAGGGAAAACAGTTATTAGAATTGAACCCATTTTCTGCTAATTTTATTTTAAACTTTATTTTACTTAATAATGTTAATTATTTAAACACAGGCTTACTAACAGTTTCAAACACATACACTTGCCAAAACCAATGCTGCTAGAAGAAACGTAAACAAAACGAAATAAGGATTACACAAGGGAATGGATTAATTTTTTTTATTTTTAAAAATTTCAATATTATTGGGTTTTAAATTTATTGAAAATATTGGCTAGTTTATGATCAATCGGTTTAAGTATAAATACCCGGCTCCAGTAATCTCTTTATCAGAAATTGCCCCTCCCAAATGCTAACCCAATATTAACCTTATCAATCATTTATGAAAATTTCTTTCATTTGTAAATTAGTTTTAGTAGTTAAGACTAATTAAAATTCCCACCTTCACGAGTTTAAGTTACAAACGTCCGTTAACAAATTATCTTAATAGGCTTAAAGAAAATTTCAAAAAGTATACATGTAGTGGTGACTACGAGTTCTGTAACGATGGATATAGGTATAATAACGATTCGGATAAATAAGTGCCTAAAGCTTACATGACCGTTTATTTATTCGACTAATTTTATGATTTAGCTTGAAGGTTTTGACTTAAAATTGATTTATTGCATAAAAAGAATTTTAAACCGGCTATTTTACCACCAAAAAACAACAGTTTATCTCCAACTATTTGATGTATTAGTAAATTTCATTTTTAAATCAAACATGAGGCATGGGTGGAGAATTGGGCTTTAAATGACAATAAAGGATAAAACCTGTGGGAAACAATGTTTGGTTTTATTGAAAAGAGTATATATTTTATTAAAAAGAAACGTTAATAAAATCTTTCCATGTATGCATCTGTAATGTTCTTTTAAATAGTATTAGTACTAATGATACAGAAGTTACTGATGATAAATTTTAAAGTAAAAATTATGAGATGAATGAGGTACTTTTTAATTTATAATTAAATTCACATTCGAAATATCTTCTACGGCTTTGTGTATAAATGTGAAATTGCTCTTCAAAAGCTTCCCGATCATATGAAGATAAACTGTGACCTCCCAATTTCTTTTGTATTCTTCGTACGCCATAACAATATAATAAATTCTTTGATTGTTGACTAGATATCTTTTTGTGATGGGATGGTGAATATTGCGCGACTATAATCTCGTTATCCATCTCATCTTTTTTAATGAACTCCAAAAATTTCCAAATCTTTGCATTTTTGGTTGAAATTAATGATTAGAATTTAGATTGTCAACCCTTGACAACATTATTCGTTCTACGGGCTTCAGAAATAACAGAATTATAACAATTTCAAATGCCAATAGGAAATCTCTGGGAAACAGTGATCCTTCGTCATTCGCTTTAACAACACCAACAGACGTTCTTCAATAATACGCGACAAATTCTGATAAGAGGCGGTGAAATGGATTCTAGATGTTTAAAACCATCAACTACATCAATCTCTGGAATAAAGGTTAAGGCCATTGAAGAAATTATGCACACTCAGGAAATGAAAATATCTCCTGAGGATTAGATTAATGAGCGGAAAGTCCAAGTTCTTGAAGCTTTCTCCACAATGACTTATTGAAATGGAACAAGCATCCTTTAACGTGAGTATTGCTCAGTTTATTACTTACTAAATTCATAGCCGCGAATTCAAAATCCATCATGATTGATTCGGGAGAAAAAGCAGAAATCTCATTTTTGCATCGATGAGATATCCATAGAAACTATCATATGTTGCAGCATTTTTTCTTTCACAAAGCACATATACACAAGCGAAAGTATAGCCCAAAACATTGGCATGAATGGAATACAACTGAAAAAATGGATGGAACAGCATCAAATGTCCCATCAAACACTTGGCTGCTTCTTGTAAGATTTCTTAGACCCGAATCCGAATAAAAGATAATCACACCTTATTTGGGCTATCAGATCCAGAGTCAAATCTCAAAAAACTACCGCCAGAAATAGTTTGATTATATGGCTCAATAATCCAAAGGTTTCTGAGACAATCAGGGAGATTGGGCCTCATAATGTTTTGGTACCTATTGAACAGCTTAACCAGAGAATTTTGTTGGCTTTGATTCACCAAAGCCTCCGTGTTGCTTACATTCCTGATTTATTCTTGAGGGGTGATGCAATAGGATTACTTCTAGCCGCTTCCCTAATTAAATTAGTCGTATTTCTGACCTCCAACGCTGCCACATCACCGAAATGATTATGAGCAGTTGATTTTAAAACAGTAATACCATTTTCCACATCGAAATCTGTTACCATTCTTTACTGGCACATATCTCTTTCTATACAAACCCAATAGGCACTTGTTCTATTCACATTTTGTGAATTATAATATTATGCAAATTCACCCATTAGACAGCATTTTTTTACTCTTATTGGTTTTAGTTCAAGTGAACATGGGATCCTTTAGTTTAAAATTATTTCATATGAAAACTTTTTTATACCAAATATGTGTGGACCAGAGTGAAAATGATTCAGGAGATGTGATAAGCTTATGATTACAACATTAATAAAATATTTTGATTAACTTTTTTGCAAAAAAACTGTTCTTATACTATAAATAAGATAAGTTCATATTCTCAAAAGAATCCGGAAATAATTAATTTTACCGATATCATCAAAAAATATGTCTTCATTAAATTTGCATTCAAATTCTGAATAATTATTATTACAGCTATTTCTATATTGGCCACTAGAAATATCAATTCCAATCATCAGCATACGAAAATGAAAATATATAAGAAAATATCTTTTATGTTGAACAAAGTCTACTTTCAAAGGTGAATAACTTTAGTATGTTATCGATATTTACACCATTTATTGAAGTGAATATAGAAAATGTTTCAGAGTCTCTTAATAATTTAGTTATTATTATTATCATTATTTGATCACAAAACTTATTTCTTAAACAAATGTCAAATATTTGCTCTCATTATTATCATTATTATTATTATTATTTACTGTTATTATTATTAATTATTATAATATTATTAATAAAATGTAAAAATGCTTACTTGAAACAGAATTTACCATTTGCTGAAATAGCTAAAGCATAGCAAGCTGGAGCCGATATATTGATTTCACCTTTTGTTCTAGGAGTTGGTGAACCAAGATCCCAAATCGTTAAAGTGCTCGATTCTCCCCCAACAATCATCGTCCGGGCATCCTAAATGCATTATGGCAATGTGAATACACCAGGAAATAATATTCATTTACTGGTACAAGTTTTATCGATCGAATGTAACTATCTTTCTGTAGACAATCCATAGAGTTGAGCAACAACTTTGATCCAGATGAAATGTTACTGCCACTACTGTTTGGCGGGGTAGGAGCTCCTGAACTGGAACCACCTGCAGTGGCAGATTGCATATCCCAAACTTTGACACACCCTTTTCCCCCGGTATACACATGTTTCATTGCATTATTTATAGTGACTGCACAAACCACCTCACCGTGTAGCAGTGTGTTTAACTGTCGGACATTTCGGGGATATCCGGGACTATGGACACTTTCTGGATTGATAGGCACTGGAGCCATATTATGATTATCGTTGATTAGAAAAGAGTATGGTCTATAAATAAACGTTTTGTAAAAGTGGATTTGGAAAATGAAACGAGCTATCCTACAAATAGTTGTTTGACCAAGATGTTACTTTTTACGAAAAGAAATCTATAAAATATAAAGCTAGAACAAGACATTTTAGTAGCTAGATATAACAAGATTTTTACGTTTGGATATAAAAAATGTGATTTATACCAGTGATGAGTGATTCAGTAGCCAGTCAGAGCTTCTTGTGTGACAAACTTTAAATAGATAAATTGAAAAAAGGTTGGCATTAAACAGTGATTAAAACATTACCATCCAATGTCATACATGTAAACTTTTAGCACTTTCCATGTTATATTCATTTTTGCTTATATACTTGACTTTTATAAATACTATTTCAGATTTGAAAAGTTTCCATTGCTGACTATTCATTTCAGATAAGTAATGAATTTATTAGGCAGAAAATCACTGTTTTCATAAATAAAATTTATAAAAAGTAACCATCGAAACCGGTACATGCAAATATCGAAAGATATAAAAATATTTTGGAAAAAGAACATCTTTGCCTTGATACACCTTGTCCAATAATTTACTAGTTTTTGATATCATTCAAATATACGTTTGTTTTATCAATCAATTTTTGTCATATTATAAAACGAAAATATAGTCTAAGGATACCAAATTTGAAAAACAGGAAAAATGGTGAAAAAATCGTAGCGTAATTTAATCAATTTGGCTAATGCGTTGTCATAATAGAAAAGAACCCTTTCTCTTCAAATTTGACATTAATAGTCACCAGTTAATGTTTTTGCTTTTTCGACCTTCTTTGGAGTATTTTGCCTGAATTCAACCTGATTTCAAGATCTCTTGTTTCGATTTATCTGTGTTTGATCCAAATTTCATCTTAAAAATTCACTTGAAAAAACTTTAAATGGTGTTCAGAAGTGAAAGTTTGATTATGTTTTTGGTTATTTATATCCCATTTTCAGCAAAAAAATGTTTTTATTTGCAAATTTTCGTACAAAGCATTATGCACTCTGGCACCTCCAATCCACTATTGTTCATCATCATATAAAGAATTGTTTGTAATTTCAACAAGACGTCACTTGTGCTCATTCAGTCACATCAAAATTCTAATCGAAGACTCACAATAATGTTTCCACAATCGCTTTACCTTTTAAAAAGTATTGTTCAATCAATACTTGGAAATCGTTTTTTTCTATAATTTCAAAAATTTTAAAAACCAAATATCCTTCCAAAAGAAGTTTGAATGAAAAATGAAATTAGGATGAAGGAAAATCTTCAAAGTCATCACATCTTTAAAAAAGACGCTCCCATACTAGTGGAAACATTTCTTAACTTATCGAAAAGATATATTTTTTCGTATATGTTTTCTGTATTCGTTTATGCATCACTTACCTTTATGATCTTTTATTTTGTTCACCTTGGAGCTGTTTTATATTTTCATTTTTATAAATTATATAAATTATATATATTTTTAATTTATATCTTTAAAATTATTAATTTATATCTTATTATTAATTAATCAATGAAGAAGCACTCATTATAATCGAGTTTTAAAACTTAAAATAATCAGAAATATAAACCAACAAATTTGAAAATAATATATGAAGGTTTCAAACGTTCTGGGGAAAAGTTAATCATCATTGATTTATATAAAGGTGCAGTAAACTGATTGGAATTTCATATAGTTCGAAAATCCCATTACAATTGAAAGATGTCAACAGCTTTTATTTTAGGCAGAAAAATCTAATTTGTCAACAAGTATCATATAAATGCGTCATTTGTGAGTACAGTTATAAAATCGAGAGAAAGGGTAAATTCTAAAAGAAAAAAGCGAAACATTTCTGTACATTCCGAACCCAATATAGCACTGTGTAACCATCGAAAAATAGAAACCGGTTTGGCTCTAACACCGTCAATGAATTGATTGCAACCTGGATATAATCGGTCAAATAATTTTAGAATGTGTCGGCAGTAGGTCGGACTGATCAATATCACAGGTGCAATGACAATAAATAATTGTGTACACGCGCAAACAATTTATCAATATTTGAAATGGATTAAATTACCAGCAAATAAACATTGTTTACAAGATTTTAATCGACCAATTAAATCACGGCGGTCGTAATGGCGATTGGTATTGAAGCAATATTCAATATTATTGCAAAAATAATATATTAATAAACTTACTTGGACATTGGGAGGGGCAAACTAGCACCACGCATTGATAAAGCAGGGTCAAATCCCATCTAGGAGATTATGAATATCAATCAAATCGTTAGAAATAGTTACTGGGCCAAGCGGTCCACTGGTACCAGCCCGTCCAAGTGCAGCAGCAAGACTCATTCCGCTATGTGGGCCAGGTGGGCCGTGCATTCCGGCAGCAGCGGCCACAGCCGCCATATTTGGATGAGAAAATGGTGGCATTCCGAACGGAAATGCAGGAGATGCATTGCTATTGGCCGATGATGCTAATGCAGCCATTGTCGCGTTAATGTCGGGGACGGATCCCCCAGATGATGATATAGATGGAGGAAACAGTGAATTGGTAAAGAAACTATTCAAACTCGTTGGCATGATAGAATCTAATCGAAAAGGAGTATCGTTTGATCCCGTTAGGCTTTGATGATTGTCATTGGAGAGATTTTTGTTGTTTAATTTTGATAAAGGATGTTGGCACATTCCATCGTTGCTATTTGGACTTCCTGATTTGGCTGGAGTTGACGCTTTTTCTGTTAGATTTATAGCTTCTCTTTTGATGTCACCATTTTCTTTGGGTTGTTTTGAATTATCACCGTTCATATTTATCATATCCTGATATATTTATAACCAATTTTAACCATTTCATTATTTATTTTTTATTAAAAAATATTTGATAGCAAAAAAATAGCGTAAGAGAAACAAATGTTCATTGAAGTTCTGTTTAAAAAATGATGGAAATCGGAAGATGAAATAGAAAAGTATCATTTGCTTAAATAGAACGACGGTGGCCATCACAAATCCTCTGGGTAAAGGCAGATATATGTTAGAAAAACATTATCGACAAAGATTATTTGCAAAGATTCATGCGTGGAAAATATCACGGAAAATCAATAGTCACAGAAATAACAAGCAATTACATCTGTCCAGAACGTGATTGAAATGAATGGATAGATTTAGCCACAAGCTTCCAAATTTAAACTTTGATATTTTTATTCCTAGACATCTAATCTATAATGATTTCGGGGCAAAATAAATTATCGAAATGCTACACTGTGTTGATGTGTTGACACAAAGCTGGAGGATTTTTCAGTATTGATAAAAGTATCGAAATAGAAAATAATGAGGGCGACATAAATTAAATTAATAAAATATTTTTCAGTGCATCAGTAATTAATAACAATAAATCATTGAATTATTCAAGCGCAGAATCCATATTGTTTTTTACCCAACGTTTACTAGTCCAGTATCAAGGGTATTGATGTTGGAATGAGATTGGTAGAATACTTGAACAAAAAGACGAACATATTCATCATATAATTATTGAGAATTTCATTAGATTCGTTACAAGAGGCGCTTTCTATCTTATAAGCACGTTTTGTTTAAGTGGTTGAGTTATCTGAAAAATTGTAAATAAAAACTGTAAAGTTTGAAACGTATTGAATACTAGAGGGGTGGATTTCACTAATAATTTAAGAGAACATGCTCAAATTAATGCATCGGATTGCCAGGCGATAATCTTCGAAATGTAAAAATATTATAATAAATATTTGATCGTTGCTTTTTTTTAAAATTGAATTAATTTTAAGTTCATTTAAGGACGATTTTTAATTGCGTTAGCATTCCTGATAAACATTAACTTGAACATATGTGATAAATTAGCATTGACCAGAATTAATATAGATATTTGTGAATAACCCTTAGATATTGGCACATGCGTCCTTATTATTTGCTTCATTGGTTCTCAAATAAAAATTTATCATTGATTTGGAGGGAATTCACGAAGAGGGAATGTTTTGTTGCACAGATTCTGCTTTTTGTGAGAATTATCATTTTTGACTTTGTTATAATGTGAAATTTATAACTTGTATATTTTTTGTATTTATTTCGTCATTATTAAAATTATTTTTATAATTGTTTCAGTTGTATTTTTGTTTATCTCAGCTATCAAAACTAGTAAGACATGTTTCGATGGCATGTTGCAATCCATGGTGGCAAAGATTTTTATCAATTTTGACTTTTGTAAAATGACATTCTCGATAGACATATTTTGAACAATAAAATTTATCTTTAAAGAATCGCTGAGGCACCGAGACAATTTAAGAATCTTATTAATATACCATTAAATCAAAGACTGAAAATATTGTCAGTAATACATACAACATTTCGTTTCTATATGATCGCCATGGCTCTAGTCTATATTTGGAATAATGGCGTCAGATTCAATATTATCACTTAAACTGGTCTACAGCAAATTTGGTGTCTAAGTTTTTTCAGCTGATTTAGGACAATTTTCGTGCCCTGAATCGAAAAATCACATTGGTTTTGTTTAGTGAGGTCATTTTTTCATTTAGCGCCACATGAACTTTTTACGTGTCTATGCTTGCCATTGATATAATAGTAAGTGTGAGCATTTAATTAACAGTTACTATTGAAAAAAATACAGTAGATTTGAATTTAATTTTTTTTTACTTTTTTATTGCGACCATTTGGCGGGTTACCAAGAGAAGGATGGGTGAAGTACGTTCTGAAGAAAATTCGTTATGATCAGCATGAGTGGCTTATTTGTGTCGATTTGAAAATGGTTAACTTTTGTTGGGACAACAGTCTGCGTTTACAAAGTTCCCATGTTTTCTCGGTTTGTAGGACAGTAGGGATCGAGCACAAAAAATTGCTATAAATCAGTTAAAAAACACCAGACCAAAATTTTTTTTGTAGACCAGTGTAATTGTAGCAATTTGGGACTAGCACTAGATTTAATCAGAATTGAACTGATAATCGTCTTCAAACTGGCGAAATCAACTATTCTAAATTATTTCAACATGTCAAGTAACATTCGAGAGGGAAAACAGACACGAAGATTAATTAATTACATTAGCTAAATGGATACAAATAGATTTTCCTGCTTATTCTAACCAAATTTCTTTATTTACCGTCGGGAAATGAATGAGAAATAAAAAGCAAAATAGAAAATTTTCGGCAAAGAATCCTCGATTTGTATTTTCTTAACGATTTATGAGAATAAGATTTAATTGGAGAAAAATCGGTAAATATTTCCAATCAGTATGCCAAAGCAGAGAAGTGTTTATGGAAATTTAAGAAATGCATTCATCGCAGCGAGAAATGCGCATTTTGTTTATCAAGTTCTTTAGATAATTAGATTTGAAAATATTATCTTCAACTTGATAGTTTTCAAGCACATAACGATGTTGTCCAAAAATTATATAGTCACAATCGCTTATCAATATGGTCATAAATGTAATGGCCATTGTCGGAATAGAAATACTAGGTGATCGTTACAAACCAATGTTATCGAGTTTTTGATACAGAGTTTATTAAAAATGCTGGAAATCATTATTATTATAAATATTCGTATAAAAAAGCGAAAATGTGATTAACGAGGACAATTTAAATTATTGAAGCAAATCGAAGAGTTATTTCACGCGATTACTACTGTATTTTAATGCGCTGCATTTATTTAATTTCTTATCTGCGTTTATTCAGTTACTGAGCGTTTTCACTGCAACATCATCCAATTAGTTCAAATTAGGATTTCTAATCCGGAAATCCTCCGGATTACCCAACCAATTTTCACTATTCGATAATCCGGATATTTTTCAAATAAACAAAAAATTTTTCCCACATTTTTTTCAATTTACCTGGTACTTTTTTTATACTTTTTCGCCTTTACAATAGTTCCTTTAAATCACATGATGAAATATGAAAACAAACCAAAATATGCAACTAAATTAATTAAAGCTTTCATTTTGTTCATCAATCTATTTTTAGAATTAAAGCTCTCAATTTTAAAAGAACTGTTAGAAATTACAATAAAGGAATTAGGTAAAAATTCAGCGACCCTTTTGGCCACTGAAGGTGTTTATACATTTATATTCGAAAGCTTAGATTAGTTACAAACGAATTTAAGTAAAAATTTATCGAAAGGGATAAAAAACGAATGGATGAACGTTGAGATAAAATCTTTATGACATTAATAATCTTCTTAGAAACATGCGATATTCCTCATTCCATTAAATATTTTGATTATACGTCAAAATATGCCTCCATTGCTTTGGTAGTAGAAAATTTTAAAAGGATTCATCTATCTGGTTGTGACAATAACCGTACTGAGGAAGTAGTTGAAGAAATCGTATATGAAAGTGTTTGAAAGTCAAAATGTTGTAAATTCTCTACAGCAACAACTGGAAGCGTCAATTTCTTCAATTACCCATGTTGAAAAGCAGAGCAGTTGAAATACAATGTTGAAAAAAATATTTCATGATCTTCACAAACACAAAAACAAGTACAGATCATTTAAACACTATTTAATGCACTTCTTACAATAAAACCAACATCTTCTGCAACGGAGCGCGTTTTTATATTTGCAGGCTTGACTAGAACAAAAAATAGAACTGGCTTGAATTTTGAAACTTTCAATGCAATTATTTTTTTAAAATACGCATTTTTAAAAATGAAATTTAAATTATTTTTTTATGTTATGAATTATTTATGTATATAATTAAAATACTTAAATTAAATGAACAAATGAGTTATAAAACAACATGAATATTGTATTCAACCTATTATTTTTAATTTCTTATTTGTTGTCCGGATATACAGATATATCAAAAAGTTTTGAAATATCTGCATTTAATATCCAGATATTCATTAATGTCGAATAGTTGTAAACCCTAGTTCAAACCATTCGAAAGGTATTATTTGAAACAATTACTGCTGAAATATTCTAGTAACAACTAATTTGTTTATATGCTGTGTTTACAAAGAAACTGGCAAGAGTGTAATGTGTTTTTCTTAACAATATACGAAAGACTGCATTTAGCAAAAAATACCGGCGGAAAAATTCAACTTCATTGTTAAGTCTTACCTTATTCATTATATTGCATGAAGTTGCATGTTCTTGAATAATATCAATGCAAAAGCTTCTTAAATAAATTTGTACTGCCTAATAGTAAGTGACGGATCAAAAAAAATGAGGTGGATACCATTCTCATTGGGCAATTTGTGAATGAGAACGTCACGGCGCTATGAGACGGCTCTTACAAAAACATTCTCTTAAAACTGAATTTTTTAAATTCATTTTTAAGTTTTATTGTCAATATTAGATGTATTTGGGTGACTAAAATTTAATTTAAATTATCATTGGCCAAGAGTTTGAAAAATGTGTAAATATGCTTATACTTGATCGCATAAATAAACTAAAACAATGGATTTTTAAGAATTGATAGCTTAGCAAGGACAACATATGCTATGCAAAAGTTGAATTAAATTAATGCAATGGGCTGTCTGAGTTCTAAGGTTTTGTTAAGATCTGTAACTTAAAGTGCAAATTATCAGATAATGATTGTATAATAGGACACCGTTGCCACGCGATTATGTAAATTGAATGCCATTATATTGTCGATACTTTTTGTTTTTAATCGAAATGTTTAATCATACCATGTGGCTTGTAAACACCTGCCGCTTCATTTCTAACCGATATCTCATTGTAACATGATAGCTGTATTCAACACGTCCTCTGTCTCTTACCGGTGATAACTGGCAGTTAAAATTATACAAAATTATAAATATTCCTATATTTAACTTGGTTTCAGGTTGCATTCAAAGGAACACTGTAAAGTTTATGAACTTTAAAAATCATATAATAATAAATCTAAAGAATTTCTCAAAAGATTGATAACAAATAACGGAATTATTCACACAAATCTTGTGCAGATTTATACTAATGTGTCGTTTTGTATTCTAATTACAATTCCAGATGCTCCTAATGAAATAAATTTCCTTAAAAACAACTAAAACAATTTTCCCTTATTTACGAGGACATAACTTCGCTTTTTTATACGATGCCATATCAAATTATCATAAAAAATTTGCACAAAATTATCCTTCAAACAATAAATTTAAAATAAATTTTTTACCCCCAAAAAATATATCAGACAATAATAATTATTATTAATTATAATTAAAAAAATTTATAATCTTTTAAATAATATATTTTGGATAATTGGTTAAAATCCTATTGGTAATATTGTAATAAAAAAATCGAATTTGATAATTGATAAAATAATGAAAAGTAAATGAAAAGATAAGCTTTTGTTTCAAAATATACATTAAATGGGAACATCTTCGATAATGCTTTGAAAATATTATCTTATACTCGAAAATGTTTTCACTTATTACCTTATTTTGCAACCACCATTTTATACTGGAAAAAAATATTGATTTACTAATTTTTCATATATTCTGCCTTGTTCAAGTTAAAGCCAATATGTTTCAATTGAATGTTAGTCGTTCTTAAGTAAAGGAACCTAAACATTCCAGGCACTGGAAAAGCATAGTTGATCTAATAGAGGAATCGATAAAAAATGTATTTAGCACTTATCCAATATTTGTATTTACAAACTTACCTAATAAAGACAGATATAAAATAGCGATCGATAGATGTGAAGTGCACAATGTAAATAAGCACATCCCCAAACACGAAATGTACAACATATCCAATATTGTATAATCAATATTTGAAAATAGAGAAATGCATTTTGCACATATCCAATATAATACAGTCAATATTTGCACCAAAAACAAATCCTGGCGAGATTGAAACGGTTTAATTTTGAAATCCAATGAAAAATTAAAGAATATATAAAAGCTAGAATAATTTATCTAATAATACAGTAATCGGTGGAGGTGAAGTGCAAAATGGAAATAAACACGAAATGTGAACATAGAATTAATATAATCAATAATAAATAATTGAAAAAGTATTGATTTAGTAATATTATGAAATGTGCAACCATAGTCAAGCCAGAAAATCTCACTCAATATCCAATTGGGCGGTTTTCTATTCCGGACCCAATAGTTGATGAAATAGATAAATCGATAGGGAAATGTATTTTGTGAATTTCCTATATTTTTTAATCAATAATTTATATAATAAAATCAATAATTGATAAAATATATGACGATCGATAGAGGTGAAATTTGGGGTGGAAATAAGCCCTTTCCCAAACACCAAAATGTGAATATCGAATATTGCATAATCAATATTTGACAAAATCGAAATTGATAATTGAAAAAAATATTTATTTACAATATTTGTTCTGATTGAAGTTTTGGTAAATATTGATTCAAATGAAAAAACAAATATCAAAACTGACTGAATGTCAAATATTTGATGAAGCAATCAAATTTAGGGCCCTGAAATAATAGAGTGAGAATTGGTTGATACTGTCTAGCTAGGTAATTGTAAAAGAAATATTATCAAAAATTACGTCATTGTCATCGACCACAACATCTGGTTCACTTTTTTCATCTTCTATTTTCTCTAATCTCGGCCGTTTGCAATCCATTGGAGATCGGCTGATACTCCTGTGCTTATCTTGGGAATCGAGACATGGGGAAGAAGTGTGTCTCTGTTGAAACATAAGTGCAGCACGCTGAATAATTATCAATATATTATACAAGTTTCTCTGGTAATATATTTTTCTAATTAAATCCAATATAAATGCTGATAATTTATTCACAAATATACTTCACAATCACCTTTACCCTAGTGTTACCCATAAATAAAAAGTCATATTGATTATAACTAAAATTTTATCTTTTTTTCTCTTTTCTTTATTTCATTTCTTTTTTAAACTATCAATCAATATTTTTGTTTACATTGATCGATAATTTAAAAAAGAAATGAAGATAAATGAATCCTTTAAATCATTTAAAACTTCTGCATGTTTTTATCGATTTAATAGTTTCATAATATACTGTGATGATTCTTATACGAGTACCGCTAAAAATTTTAATTTACTAAGAATTAAAGTTAGAAAGAAGTAACATGTGGCATTGAATTTATTTGAGGAATGGCTTAATGGAAAACTGGAGTAAAGGAAATTAAAACAGCATTATGCTTACAAATAACCGAATGTATATTGAGCAGCATAAGAATTTTTTAATCGAATACCAAATTTGGAATGATTAATTATACGGTGGTGAAGCTGTCACACAGCGGTAAAGTAGAAATAATAATCCAACGCAGTGATACTAAGCTCGTGCAAAATGGTTATAAACAAGGTACTGAAACGCTAATTTCATTTAATAAAGTTCACTATAGCTTTACGGACGTACTGAGAGCTGCATGCGACATCTAATTTTATAAAGCAGTTATATAATTAATTCTTTATTAGATTTTTATTTTCTCTTGAAAAATTCTTCACATTAAATTTTCATAAATATATTTATATATAGAATCTGATTGTCCTACAATTTCTATAACAGCGCTATTTTCCTTCTGATTATATAATTAACTTTAATTTTAATCGTCAATGTGATATTTTTATTTCAATGCTATCTGAAAATCGATTTTTTGAACGATAATAAAATTAATTCAATTTTATGAATATATTTATTTTAAAATTCTACAGTAACCTTTAATTTTAATCAAATCTTCTGTCGAAAAATACAAAATTTGTCGAAGTTAGCTAAGTGTTTTATTTTAAAATGGCTATACTTTGTTAAATATTAAAAATTTATTTTCAAATAAATATAATTTATTGCTTTGAATTTTTGTATAATACTCATAGTAACGGTACCTAAATTTGGGATATATTATTAATAATATAATAATGATAATTATACAAGTCTATCACGGTGTACAGTTGTGAGTTACAAAGACCAGTATTATGGATACTGGCCGGTTAGTGAGTATTTTGCTTAATTTCATGTACCAAAAAACAAAGTAATAAATACTTTTAACATGGCGCAATCAATTTAACCTTATATTAACCTTGATCAAGAGTTCCAAATTGAAAGTAAAAAAGCCAGAGCAATGATTTCTTTTGTCGGTTTCAGATAAATAAAATTACGCAGACTCAATGGCGGTCAATTAAAATCGTTCTACATTAAATGAAATCATATCGCTGTATAAATAGTAAAATTCCAAATGCCCAAAACCAGAAAATGGTCCATATGAATAATATTTAATTCAGTAATGGATAGAAAATGAAAATCTATATAAAAAATTGTGCAAGAAACGACAGTGATGAGAGTAATTCTAACGAAATAATTGCTGTCGTGACAATGCTACACGATGAATAGTGAAAAAAAACAATATCAATTGCAACCTGGATAAAAGATTTGAAGTCAAAAAATGTTCGAAAAAAACTTTTTATTTAAATCTATCGTTGGAATTTTTAATTCGGATAATTACTGTACCTAAAAAAATTCTTGATTTATTTAAAATTTTAATTATGGTTATAGTATATTAATTATAGCATATTCAATAATTGAAGAAGATCAGTAAAACATACGTTCTATTTATGTTTTTCTATTTTTTATCTTTATTTAATCATTTTTTAGATTATTGATCAATATTTTATAAGTCACATGAATTATTGATCGATAGTCTGAAAAAGAATAATTGTAAATCTGTGTTGAGATAAAGACAATTTTTTCTTTTGTGAATTTTATATTTGCATAAATTATGGTAACAAGGAAAACTGAAGCGATTAAAGCAAAAGTAAAAAGACAATTTGTTTGTAGGCATTGAAAATGTTTAATTTGCCAAGTTTTCGAAAAGTCAAAAATAAAGCAAAATTAGCAAAATAGCGCCATAGGAAAGCAGGTGAAATATTGTGAGAGTAACTGGGTAAAACAATGATTCACAGTATAATATTGTCAAATCCAAATAAACAATTTGTGCTCTCTTTTGGAAAATCAACAAAAGAAATCATGAAAATCTGTGTAAAGATGAGACCGTTTTTATCCTTTGTATATAATAAAGTATCAGTAAAGATATCGATGTTTTTTATTATCTTTGCTGATTTATAGTCAATTTTTTTTAATAAATACAAAATCAGAGGTGAAAATGAGATATATATATATATATATATATATATATATATATATATATATATATATATATATATATATATATATATATATATATATATATATATATATATATATATATATATATATATATATATATATATATATATATTTATATATATGTGATAACAAACAAAATATAATTTATTTATTATTATTACATAGATTACTAATTAAATTATTTCGATCAGCAGGATAGAGAAAATTGAAAATAAATAATAATAATAATAATAATAATAATAATAATAAGCATAAGATAATTGAAATTATAAATATGGGAAAATAGTCTGTGAAATGTGCAATTTTATTATTGTTTTCATTTCAAATAACAACACTGATATTTGCTCCTCGTGTTAACAAGACAGGGAGACAGACAGACAGGCAGGCAGACACGCGCGTCCTCACTGTTTCACATGCACACGGACTGATATGGACATGTATATCGGGAATGGAGAAGACGCACACGGCCCGGTGACCCTTATGTTCCCTGACACGCACACTCGAATACACACACACATACACTGGCAATGCAGACATACAGATATTCAGTGAAACCTCACTCCATAGCCTCCTCAATCGCAAATATTAATACAACACATTCTGTCAATTGCTAGCAACTCCTACAAAATTACACTGATATCACACTATGAGGCTCCCAAATGTTAAGCATTGGATTCGCTGGGCTCACCATCAGCGATATTAGTAACTGGAGTGCTAGAGATAGATTATATATATATATATATTTAGATAGATAACTAGAATTCAAATTGCTGTGCACGGTCTAACGATCTGTAGCGCTTCGCGTCGCTATTAATGTCGTCGCGGTGGTGGTCAATGCGCAATGAACCAAATAAAATTATTATTCGTTCAGAATTATTCAGCACGGTTTCTATTTGTTAGCTTCAAAATTTGTTTTTATTATTTTTTATTAATATTTATTATTATTTTTATTATATCATTTATTTATTATTATTTATTTTTATTATATTATTATTATATTATCTATTATTTATATTATTTATTTTTATATTATTATTTTTATTATATTATTATTATTATATTATTTTTTATTAATATTATTTTTTATTATTATTTAATTTTATTTATTATTATATTATTTATTGTTCATTATTATTATTATATTATTATTTATTAATACATTATTTATTTATTATTATTTATTTATTTAATATTTTTTTTAATATTATTTCATTTATTGTTATATAGTTTAGTTATCTATTATTATTAATTATATTTTTACTATTAATAATTTTATTTATTTATTATTTTATTTGATATTTCATTTATTTTCATTATTATTACAAAAATTCAAAAAATAAATTTCTAGCTTTGTCTTTATTAATTATTTATTTTAATTATTAATATTTAATTTAATTTATTATTTTCATTATTAATTAAATTATTTTACCTTTTTCTCCTCTTCCGCTTTTTCAGCTTCATGTTTCAAAGCAGCTGCTGCCGGTGTAATGTGCCCCGCTGCCACGGCTGCCACCATTGGATTTGTGTGTGGCCCAGTGAGGCTACCGAGACCGCCAAACAAACCAGCAACACCAGCCGATTGTAATCCAGGAGGACCCGACTGATGAGACGGTGGTAAACCCGGCGGAAGGTTCACTCCGTGAGCAGCCATTCCCGATGCACTTGACGAGAGCTGACTGGCTTGCATTTGCTATAAATAATGCTTTCCATAAGATTCAATTGAGATTAAATTCAATATATCAGCTAATACTCTTAATCGGAATGAAAAGGGTTTTATTGATTGGAACCAGGGGTAGATGGAAACGAGTCTATATAAAAAGGATAAGCGTAAGATATCAGGATTCTGTTGGATGTATTGATTTATGAGCTTCGTGAAAAGAAAACTAGATATCTCTATAGGAATATTTTTTACCAATTAATTCGGATCCTCAATGGAAAGTATAAATTGTAAAGACATAATTGTTATCCTGTAATATTGGGGTAACAAATGGAACGATGACACAGTGTTGTGTCAGAAAACCCTTAAAAAAAGAAAAACCGTGATATTTATAACATATTTAAAGTTCTTAACCAATATGGCAGATCCGGGTTGTTAGTGGTGCATGTGAAAATCGATATAATACTAATAGTAATAATAATAATAAAAATAATTCAGAGAAAACCCATTCAAATAAATGAATAATAAATTTAAATTGGCCAATATTAACTAAAAGCTACAAATTTCCGTCTATCCCATTCACAATTCGAGACGATCGCACGCGCACCAAACAATCGTGGGGGACCGGGAGGAGCAATGAGTGATATTAGGAGTGATTTTACCCATCGGCATCAAAATATACTGTAAATAGAAAAATCAAAGCATCTAGAGCCAAAGCAAACGTCGAATACACACACACACTGGCACAGCCTTCGATTGGTCGGTTGGTTTTGTTGTGATTTCTCTCTCTCTCGCTCTCACACTGACTGCCTGGTGGTGTTTGTGTGCCCCTGACACGCTATCTCGCATACACACCAGCAATCGGCACGTGAACAACAGCAGCACGGGTTGCTTGCTTGGTTAGTCAGTCACTGCTAGTTGTCGTTATTATCATTTTTATTATTATTATATTGTTGTCATTATTGATATTTGGTGGCTCACAATTATCAGTGAGGTTCCCCATCGGTAGCAATCGACAAGTTTCGTTTGCGATTCGGTAAAAACACAAAGAATACTAGTAATAGTAATGGTGGCACACTCGTTCTAATTCTGCTGCAATTTTTATTGCGACGACGACGATGATGATGATGATTATTTCAATTCCTCCTCGATTAGTCAGGGGGACAGTGAGAACAAGAGAGGGAGAAATCCACACAAATATTTGTCGACAAAGGAAACTTGGACTGTGTTAGATTAGAATCCTCGTTCGGTTTGCGACGACTACGACGACAATACAACAAGCAAAGTGTTTAAATTAGATGTCAGAGAACCCAATCGGGTCTGCTGCTGCTGCTGCTTGTACACGTCATGAACTAATCACTCCCCGATTCCTCCCCTAACTACAAAACAGATCAATCGAGTACGCATAGAAAGAGGCACTCCATATTATCTATCTGAGGCTCCCAATTTGTCATCTTTCGGAGAAATCCGAATAATTTATTATTAATTATTATCATTCATTTATTTGTCCATCAAAAACAAAATCTGATTGATACTCACTTTGTAGAATTCGAAATGCTCTGGTCCGAATCCAAAATTGCCTCCGTTATGAAATTTTGGATATTTTTCATCTCCTTGCTGTTTTAACGTATTTTTTATAAAAGAAAAATGTCAAAATAAACAACAATCTCATCAAATTATCTCAATTACATACAGACATAAGAGAATTTAAATCAGGCATTGTTACTTGTTTAGCTCTTTCCACTGCGGCTGCGACTTGAGTTTGATGCTAGAAAGTGTCATTTAGAATAAAATTTTAAAATAGGAAAAATTTACTTCTTGAGATAGGAATGGAATCACCTGGACAAGTATTGCACCAAGTCGTTTTGATATTTCACTCTATTAAATAAAGCATTCCTTTTTACTTTTATTTAAATTTTTTCAAATTAAAAACCTGCTTGTGCATTTCAACATTTAAACCATATGACATTTCATAATACATGATATAATGTCGCTGCATTTCGGTTTTCTCTTGTAACACTTTATCATATTCACATTTTAAACTAAAATGAAATTAAATATTACTTAATTTTAAAAATTGATTTTCAAACCTGTGATACTGTTGTTGCATGTAAGCGAAATCCTCCTTTATTCTATCACATGCTTCAGGTATTTTAAAGTTAAATGATTGACCAGGCTTAAATATTTAACAATAAATTGTATAATAGAATTATAATACGTGAAAAATCTAGCTAAAAATTAACTTACAGGAGGTCTAGTTGGAAACATGATTGACTAAATTAAATATAGTTTAAATAATATGGAAGAAACGCCAAATAAGTATGCTAATTTAATTAAACAAAACAAAATTGAAGAAATATTGTAAAAATAAAATTTAATTTTTAATATTCTTGCATAGAATTTTTGATCGGAAAAAGAAATTATAAATTTCTAAATTAAAAAAATTTAGTATTAATATTATTTAAGGATGAAAATGTATATAGTTTAAATTTTTCGCAAAATAGTAACCTGGCGTGGATAGAAATGTTGGCGCTTAAAGGTGTGTTGCTTAAATGCTTTAGGATTGCTGATAAATTTGTCATACCAGGTTGAGTCAAAACTTATTCATGATTTTTAGTTATTTAAAGTTATTGTTTTACTAGATCATTTAAGCATAACATTTATATCCAACATTTGGTATCATTTTAAAACCCTTAAAAAGTGAATCTAACTACACTTTAAAAATTAAAATTCGAAAACTTCTTTTAGTTAATTTTAGATTTTAGAATGATTGAAAATAAAGCAGTAATTCGTGTCTTATTATGACTGGTTGGATACGTGTGAGTGGAAATCATTTACGCTTAGATTCTTATCCAGTCAATGCTTCCACTATATGTTCGAACTCTCTGAAACTCATAAGTTTTTAACACAGATTTTTAAGGGTAAACGGTCATGATTAGAGATTAAGTGAACTATAAAACAATGAAGGGACCAGAGAAAAGGACCACTGCACCTTGTATGATAGCTCGTGAACCCATAGGTTCGTCAGGTCATTAGTAATCCTTATGGTAGGGCTCACTTTTTGTTGACAACCACCTGCTAAATCTCTATACCAATGTCCTTTGCGGCGGGTGTTTAGTGGCCAATTAAAATAGTTATCCACTGTTGCGAAGGCATGTGAATTGGTTCATATTGGTTTATTATTGATTTTTTTTATTTTTGTTGAGCTTCTCGAAATTAATCTTTTAAAATAATTTTCTATTTAGCTTCTTTATTGGTTTATTATTGATTTTTTTGTCTTCAATTTTCTATATAGTTTTACTATATAGTTTTTCTATATAGTTTTCTATATAGTTTTTCTATATAGTATTTATTAAAAATTTTCTTTCGTGTAACATGTGGTGGTTAAAATTACCATCCACGTTAAATTATAATAAACAATAAAAAAATATAATATCACAATACATTACATAACTTCCTCCTTTAAAACCGGAGGTTAACATGTATCTATAAAAAGTAACATGAAAAGTAACATTCAGTAACATTTTTGTATGTTTTTTGTTTCTGTTCTTTTTACATACAACCTGGATAAAACCAAAAAAAATTACGGACTGTTCCGTAATTACAACGAAATAAAAACTGTACAACTAATTTTGTTTTGTGCTTGTGCTTGTGAGTTTTTATTTATGGCATTCGCTGTATTGTTTTTTTATGGGGGAGTAATTATTGTGTCTTTGTCGAATAGTTTTATTGAGTTTTTATAGTTGAATGTGATATCTTTGTGTGTTGGTTGTGTTTATGTTTGAGTTTGAGTTTGTGTTTTGTTTTGCGGGTTTTGGTTCTGGTGGTAGGGTTTATTCCGTCGTATGTTTATTTTCCTCTTGTTGTTATTTTTAATTGTTGTGGCGAAGTTTTTTCGATTTCTAGGAGTTTGAATGGGCCTTCGTATTTGAATTCGAAACCTTTTGTGAATGGTTTTTTTATTAGTATGAAATCTGTTGTTAGCAATGTTTTTCCATCCAATTCAGAGTCCGGTCTCCTTTTTAAAATTCCTTTTTGTTTTTTCCTTTGTTTCCGCTGTTTATGTTAGTTTTTTGTTTGTTTGTTTCTGTGTTTTCTGTTGTTCTGTTTTTGAGTGATGGGAGGTTTGATTCTCTGCCAAAAATTTTGAAAGAATGGCTTTCATTGTCAGTTGAGTTGGGAGTATTCCTTAAATCTAGTAGCCAATTTCTGTCGTTTGCTTTGGTTCTAATGCTTTGTTTAAGTGTCCTATGTAATTTTTCGATTTTTTCGTTTGCTTGTGGGTTGTAAGCCGTGGTTCGGTTGCGTTTGGTTTCATATTTTTTACATAGGATATTAAATAGTTCCGACTCGAACTTTCTCCCTTGATCTGTTATCAATGTTTTAGGTTGTCCATATCGGGCTATCCAGTTTTGTTCGATGTTGTTACTGATGTTTTGTGTGGATATTTCTTTCAGTGGGACTATTTCGAACCAGTTTGTCTTTCTGTCAATTATCGATAGTAGTTACTTGTATTCGTTATTTGGTGGTAGCGGTCCTACTATGTCTATGTGTATTATTTCGAAAGCTTGGCTGCTTTGGAAATTTACTTTTTCAACCGTTTGTTTTTTTGCGGTTTTGTTGATCTGGAAACCTTTGCATGTATTGACGAAATATTTTATTTCTTTTCGCTTGTTTGGCCATATGTATTTGTTGTGGATGATTTCGTATGTGGCCTTATTTCCTGGATGACTGATGTCGTGTATCTTTCAGATGCACTTATCCCTGCATTCTTTCGGTAGGAGTATTCTTGGTGTATTTTCGTTACTGGTGTCGTACCAGCAATCGTTGATTTGTTCGAGTGTTAAGCTATGTTTTGTTGGAAGATCCTTTAGTGTTTCTGCTTGTTTGTTTTTGATTGTTTAGGATCCGGATATCCAAGTAATATGGCTTGAGATAAACCTGTTTTTACTTTCTCGAAGTTTTTGATTGCTCCCTCAGTCCATTTTATTTTGATGTTTCGTCTTGTTTTGAAAGGTCGTTTATGAGGGCTAGAAGTTGGCTGCAATTTGGTATATAGGAGTGGTAGAAGTTTACCATTCCCAGAAATCGTCTGAGTTCTCTATTTGAATTTGACAGTTGGAATTGTTGGATGGAGCTGATTTTTTTCTCGATAGGCCTTGTGCCTTTTTCGTCTAGTGTGTGCCCAAGGAAATTAATTTCCTTTTTCAGAAATTCGCATTTTTGGGCGTTTATTTTGAGGTTTACTGTGTTTAGTGTTTTCAATACTTCGTCTATGTCTTTTAGATGAGATTGTTTATTTGGACTGGCTATTAATATGTCGCCCAAATATGCGATTGTGTTTTTGTTGTTTTTCAGTGTTCGATCATTGAAACATTAAAATGTTGCTGCTGCATTTTGTAAACCAAGTGGCATTCGGTTGTATTCGAACATGCCGATTGGTGTGACGATTGCTGTTTCCTAATGTCCTCCTTTCTGATTGGAATCTGATGGTAAAAGCTTTTTGTAGGTGAATTTTTGATAAAATATTTGCTCCTTTGAGTCTGTTTATTATATCTTTTATGATCGGCGGTGGGTAGTCATGTGTTTCTGTCATTTTGTTGAGCATTCTGTAGTCTCCGCAAGCTCTCTATTCCCCGTTTGCTTTTTGTTTGAGCATTAGTGCTGATGACCAGTCGGAATTTGAATGTGGTACTATATTGTTTTCCAGTAGTTCTTGGAAAAATTATTTTGTGATGTTTGTGTTTTGTGGGTCTAGTTGTCTGACCTTTGTGTGGACTGGGTTTCTATTGGTTATGATGGCGTGTTCGGTTGAGTGATTTGATTTTCCATCGAAAGTTACTGGTTCACAGAGTTTATCGTATTTTGCCAGAAGGGTAGTTATTTCAGGAACGTGTTCGATTGCTTTGATTGTTTTAATATTTGGTGTGCTTGTTTGTATCACGCCGATGTCTACTTTTGCAATGTTTGTCGTTTTAATCTTGTTGGTTTCCTTTCTGTTGTGAGGTTTTCAATTAATGTTTTGTTTCTGCAGCCAACTATTAAGTTGTAGTGTGCTAGGAAATCAGCTCCTATTATTGATTATTGTACCTTTGCGATTGTGATTGACCAGTTGAATTTTTGTGAATTTATTGTTAAGGTTAGTGTGTGTTGGCCATATGTTTTTATGCTGGAGCCATTTGCGGCTGTTAATGATTTTTCTGTGATTTTTGCGTTTTTGTAAATGTAGTGGGGCAGTAGTGATATTACAGACCCCGTGTCAATTAGAAAATCAGTGTTATTTGTGTGCACCAAAAATGTGTTGTTTTTGTCACTGAATGTGGGTGCTATCAACAGTGACGGTTTTAGTTTTCATACTCTATCTTGTGATAATCGCAGGGTTTTGTGCATTTGTATGCTTTGTCACCGAATTTGTTTGAAAGTAGCTGTAGCTTTTGTTTATAAATTCGCTTCTTGATTCTTTTTCTGGGCTGTTGTTTCGGTAATTGTTGTATCGGTTTGGCAAGTTTGACCGGTTTCTGTATTGATTGTTTGGAGATTGTCTGCGGCTGTAGTTCTGCCTGCTGTTTCCGTCTGATGATTGGTTATTGTTTTGTCTGTTATAATTATCTGATGGTTGGTTTGTGTTGAAATTGTTTCTGTTGTATAGATCTCGGTTTTCGTTTGAATTGAAATTTTGCCTGTTGTATTTCTCTTTTATTTCGGTTAGTTTCGCTTTTATTTGTCTGTTTTCAACAATTATTTCGTCGAATTTTCTTATCAATGTGTTTATTAGTTGATTTGTTGTTTCGTTTGATTCAGTGTTTTTGTTGTTTGACTAGATGTTGTAATTTGTTTTGTTTCTGTTGTTGTTTTGAGTGCTGCATATAGTAGGATAAATTTCTTCATTGATTTTATCTGCTATGCCTGCTAGCGTTTCTACGTCCGAATTGCTACTGGCTGCGAGAATACGTCTTATTTCTGGTGGCATTGCTCGCATAAAAAATTCTTTTACTAATTCGTTTGATCCTGAATTAGTGGTGTCTGTTTGGAGGTATTCTAATTTTTATTTTAGTTGGCGAAGGAAATCTGTGGGTTTATTATCGCCAAGTTGTGTGTTGTTGAGACATGATTCCAGCATTTGTCTCCTATTGATTTTGTTTTTGTTGATTAGAACGTTGCAAAGCTTGTTGAACGGGTCTTCGCTCTTTGAAATTTCTTCAATTTGATTAGCGATTTCGTTCAGTTTGCTACTTGGAAGTGCCGTGATTATGTTCGAGCATAGCGTTTTCGTCGATTTTATTCCCGATAAGGTTAAGGTTAGTTTAGCGAATTCTAACCATTTTTGGGGTGTCCCATTTTCATCGCTAAAATAGTTTGGGATGTTTGTTCTGGGGTTAATAACTGAATTTATGGGGTGTGTATTATTCGTGCTGGTGTTTGGGTTATAGTAGTAGTTCGTATTTTCCATCATGTGCGTGTTTTCGTCGTTGCTGGGTGTGTTTGTGAACTGTTTGTTTGGTTTGATGCCATTATATGTTTTGTTGTTGTTTGTTTATTGATAGTAGTGAAAAGAAAATTGAGTTTGTTCAAAGATATGGCTTACTGTGTTCAGCCAAAAGAGTCACTATCCTTTATACTTCTATAATATGTATTTTGAAAGGCGTAGTGATTGGAGAACAAATGTCGAATGTGCGTGTCGTGTTGTATTTGCTTTGCTTCTGACACCAGTTATGTTAGGAAGTTAACGTCGTTATGGGTGTTGTCTGTTGTTTTTATTTAATGCTTCGTGTAAAAAAGAAATGCTGTAGAACCCAGCCCAGTCTCCATTAAATAAACTGTCTCGGGACAGCTGGGGTGAATGTGTGTAATGTGAGCTACAGATATATTAAAAATAATGATAAAAGAATATAACAATAACTATTTTTCAACCTAAAACTTTTATTTGTGAAACAATAAAAGAAGAACCTTCGTTATTTTTTTGTATCTATTTTCACGATTTTCGTGTTGGGTGGATTGTCGGATAGCCGGAAAATAATCTAGGTCTAGTAATCGAATCTTTTTAATTTCCTCCTTATTAGTCTTCGGCTTCCTTCGTATAATATTAACTGAATTCCTTTTTAATCTTCTCGAAATTAATACTTTCTTTTTGTTAGTCCTTAGATTTTTATTGAGCTTCCCGAAGTTAATCTTTTAAAATAATTTTCTATTTAGCTTTTTTATTGGTTTATTATTGAATTTTTTTTGTCTTCAATTTTCTATAGCGATAATTTACCATAGTAAATTATCGCTATATAGTTTTTTTAAAAATTTTCTTACTGTAACATGTCGTGGTTAAAATTACCATCCACATTAAATTATAATAAACAATAAAAAAATATAATATCACAATACATTACACAAGCAAATAAAGAAAACAAGGCAAAGTATTTAGAATGATGTTTTATCATTTCTTTTGCTCAGAGCTCCGATCTATTTTTAATTCTCAAAATTTCATTCACTCAAACTTTATGGGACTGGGTTTACAAGGCTTTTTGTTATTTTGAGCAACTGCTGGGATTCTTGAGATAAGCGCTAAGATAGTCAGAAATAGCTCGGTCTCCACATAGAACGGCACTTGTTCGACACTGGCGTCTGTGGATCCCGGCAAGAAGTTCGAGGATTTTTGCGCTTATTTTCAGATCGTGATCTTGAGATCACGATTGATCCCCTGATTCTCGATCTTTTGTTTTAGCTTCCACACATGTTCCGGTCGGAACCATGGATTTGTTTCTTTCAGCTTGACGAGTTGCTTCAGATGTGGTGTGCCACGTCCTTGCGGAATTTTTCCATCGGGCCCACTACGATGTTTATTAAATTTAAATGAAAAGAATGGATGATATTAATATTACTATTTATACTAAAGAGGAAAAAAAGATTAGAAATAATTATAATAAGCTGGTTAATTTATCACTAATATTTATGGATTAATTCTGAGTTATTTCAGGATTTCTTTAGTGATTTGTGAATATTGATTTCAAGAAAATATGGTTACAAGTGGTTTTTATTAAGGTATTTCAGCTTTTGTCAAATGACATTAAATCTAGTGTAATTTCCTATGAATTCATTTGGTGACAGAAATGTTTTATCAATTTTTACTGAATAATCACAATATTTTTAAACCATTGAATAAACAGTGAGAAAATATTTGCTTAAAATTAAATTTGGTCAATAGCAATATTGTAAATAGAATTAACCAAACAAAATCGAGTATTTTGTATTTACTTTTTTTAAATTAATTTCAAGAAAAATAAAATTCAGTTGATAACGGCGCATTTGTTTCTATATTCGAATACTTGTTTGTCGAGAATGGATAGCCTCTGTATGATCCGGAATTCTTTTTACTTGATTGTAGTTCCTTTGAATTGCTATCCCCGATTATCTCGTAAAAAATAAGTCCACTGATTCTACCTGAAATGATTTAGAAATATTAGAAATATTAAATTGTTCATTCTCTCTTTTAACTATAAATATATCTCAGGTTTTAATTTTTCTGTGAATTCTTTTGTTATACCGGATTTTCTCGAAAGTAAGACCATGATATTACTTTCGAGAAAAAGTATGCAATTTTCAAAAAAAATTTTATTTTAGTCATTTTATAATTTTTTAAAAAAAGATTTTGTTTTAATTTTATAATTTTAAAATTATCATCCTTTTTATATGCAGCATCGTCATACTTTTCCAGTAAAGAAGAAACTAGAGGCATTAAAAAAGCTTCAAGAAAATAATGGAAACTTATCTATGACAGACATAAATATAACCACCAAAATGCTCAGAGATTGGGTTAGCAAAGAATCTTTATTGATTGGTGGTTTTAAAAACAGTACCAGGAAAAAAATTGGATCGGGAATAAAGCCGGCGTAGCCTACTCTGGAATTGAAACTAAAGGATTGGATTACTACAGAGAGGAGAACCAATAAAAGAATAAATACATTCAATAATCTATGAAATAGCTAAATCATTAGATATTTTAGACTTTATGAGAAGTAAGGGATGGATTACCAATTTTTATCAAGAAATGGATTTTCATTAGTAAAATCACAAGTATTGGCCAAGAAGATAGGCTTTATCAATTGGAAATCAAAGTCACCACCAAGATTATTTAGATCACTTGTAGAGAAGATATTTTGAGAACAGGAGATGAGAATTACAATGGAAAGTTAAAATCGGTTTTAAATCACGAGCCTGTTGGTTTAGATCATTCGGCATCAGAAAGAGACGATTCTTCTATTTTCAACACAATTATCGAAGAAAATTAATTTAATAAAAAAATTTAATACTTAATAATGCTTGTGTTTATTTTATAACTTTTAACAAATAAATATATATGTACTCGAGAATAAGACCATAGCCTCATTCTCGAATTTGTAAAAAATGAAAAAAAGGTTCAAAAATTAATGTTTTAGAGGTGGTCTTACTTTCAAGAAAATCTGATAATATTTTTTCCGAATAGCTTGTTTATTTTTACTGTTTTCTAATACACATTTCTGTATTTCTTTCATGCCCATTTCCCCCTGTTTTAAGAAACAACCTTCAAGCGATTCTTCGATAATTAATTCTGTATTAATCCATGGTTGTCAACCAAAGAGAACATCATATAGTGAAAACCTTGTTGTTTTCTGAATAGTAAATCTGATTCCCAATTCAATCATAGGCAAAATATCATCCCAAGTGTTACATCGTCTTTCTTTTAGAACACTTGAAATCAAAGATTTAGTTGTTCGGAATGATCTCTCTATTAATCTGTTCGGCTAAGATCCAAATAACTTTCGATTTTCTTGTTTTAATTAACTAAGTAAATGGTCAACATTGACGACCGACATAACATGTAAACGCACAAATAATACTTGAATTATTATAAAACATTAAATAAAACAAAAATAAAAGCATATAAAGTAAAAATAAGTAAAACAAAAGTAAAAAATTTAAAGAAAAGGGAGCAGTAGCACACTGAAAAGCATTAAAACAAAGAATAAATAGCCGAAAAAAGACACTCAACATCAGAAAATACAACCTTATCAATAACATAGGAATGGTAAGTGAAGGCGATCATTCGAATCAATCAGGAATAAAAAGAAAATAAATTAATGAAAAAAACAGTAAATTAAAACAAATAAAGAAATGAACCAATCAAAATGATTGGAATTTAAGATTAAAAGTAAAAAAGTTTATTTTAAGAACCACCTAGTCTGCTTATCTTATACCTAAACGCCAACAAATCTATTACATTGTAGATAATTTGGCGATGAAAAATTTTGTTTAGTTCCGATGATTAGGCTGAATACTCTAATTAACTTGATTCTAAAATTTGATCCATTGTCTGAATGCACATATTCTAGACAACCAAATTTAGTAATCCACTGTTCCCAAATTGATCTTGCGACTGTTTCATCAGTAATATCTTGAATTGGAATAAGGCATACATATTTCAAGAAGTAGTGAATAATTCCCAAAATATTCTTGTTCCCATGAGCTGCCATCAATAATGGTCCTGTGATATCAATTGCTATCATTTAAAATGATTTAGTTATTACCATATTTTGGAGTGGTGCTCTTATTTTTCTGCTTTTATCTTTCGAATCCTGACAAACTTTTCACATCAATATACATTCTTTCGTATCTGTTAGTATAGCTGGCTAAAAGTATTCGTTTATATTTGATCTTGTAGTGTGGCGTTAGATTTTTGCTTGTAACTTTTTATTTATAATTACGATTCGAAATCGTTATTTTTTCATTGTGGAGAACTTGTCATAAAAAGATAATAGAACTATATAGGGTAGTTCTCTATAGCAGGGTTCCCAACTTTTTCATAGTACCGTACCTGTACGTTGTAAAAAAATTGATTGCGTACCGGTAAACCTAATTTTTTAATGGGTTGTATAATGCAATGGAGATTTTTAATAAAGACAAGTAACTTGGGATATATATATATACTGCTAAACATATAAATAAAATATAATTATGACTTAAAAAATAGTTAGTGAGACGGTTGGGTTTAATGTTTGTCAGTTTAAGGCGAAGATTCGATTCAATGTCCAGCAAAGCTTTGTACTTGGTTTTCATCGCAGTCATTGCAGAAAATCCTGTTTCACATAAATATGTGGTCGCAAATGGCATTAAAAATTTTAGAAAATTATAAATTGTAAAATATTAAAATGTATGGGTTATTGTAGTCATGTTTTTTTTCGAAAAACAGATTTTTAATGAATTTTTGTTTTATATATTGTAAAGTAATTCGCGTACCGGTACTGGTACGCGTACCCAAGGTTGGGAATCCCTGGTCTATTGTAATAATTTACTATAGAGAATTATGAAAAAAAATCAGACAAAAAAATCAATAAATAGATAGAATTCGAATATTAAAACCTGACTACAAGAAACAGATTAATTGGTCCAACCATATAAATTATCCAAAATTGTTCAACAAAAATTCTAAAACTAAGTTACTAAAGCAGCAAAAGTTGTCATATTATTCAAGAATCATACTCCTGTGAAAAGTTCATTTTATTTTAGAATTCTGATAGTTGACAATTGATTATTTATTCGGCCACTCAAACTATCCTCTAATGTACGTTCTAGATTCAACAATTACCTTTCGGAATAACAAAATTCATCATTTTATCCTAGAGTCAAACTCACACAAAAAGTTTGATAGTTTACTCGACAGCTTCCTCTCTGACTAGTCTAATAACTAACCATATTCGAAAAGATCTGTCAAAAAGAAAGAGTAGAATTCAAGGAAAACAAAAGTGCGTAACAGGAATATTTTTGTTCTATAATAAAAGTTATCTGATAATTTTATTATTTATATCACACACACAAACAAACATCCCTGCAGTCCCGATACAAGTTTTACAGGTGACTCTGCCGGGCTCTACAGATTTTTCCAATATAACATTATTCTCACAAAAACCGATACATTAGTACAAAAATAGCATTCAGTTAAACCATAACAGATCTGAACGTTTTATTCCGAAATGCCCATCTGGGAATGAAATTTGCTTATTATCTCTTTTCGTTTATCCACCAGTACCACTTCTCGATAAATTTGATTTTCTGATAATGTTAACCAATCACCACGAACTCTAAGTTTGTCTTTATTTTTCAATATCTTTTTAGAATCGTCTGATAAATTTTAAAATATCTCTTCACCTTAGCATTCATTTTTATGTAACGGCATTAGCCTATTAATTTCTCCATTAATCTCGATGTTTTCTTTATTTACGGTGCACAGAACTTATTTCAGATTTAGAGTCTAGTCTATCATACACCTCAACATTACGTCTCTTCTACGGTTCTTTATGTTGTAGTTGACATTATTCACATTTTAAAAGTGTTGATAATGTATCAGCATTTGTGTGATCTTTACCCTTTCGATATTGAATCTCCATTTCATATATTTCTAATTCTGCCTTCCACATGCTGAATTGTGAATCACAATTTGTCATGTATTTGGAGAATCCCATTTTAGAAACCACTTACGTATCTGATGACATATTCGTACAATAAACATCCTGCCTAACATATAATGTTTAAATTTCAGAACAAACGCTTAAATGGCGAGAAGTTACTTCCGAGTGATACAAAACTTACGCTGTGATTTTGTAAGACATTTCAATACATACGCTATTGCCTTTTTGAAGCCATTTTGAAACTGAGAAAGTACAGAACCGATGCAGTCATGTTAAACGTCTGTATCAAGAATAAAAATGCCATCATCGATCGACAAACAGAGAATCGGAGTTTCAATTAATGATTTCTCCAGTAAATAAAAGTCTTCTTTACCCCGTTCATTCCATGCGAATCCGTTTTCTTTCCTCAGTATCTTCAAAAATAGTTCTGATTTCCCCGTGTAATCCTTAATAAATTGTTTTTAATACATGCACATTCCAAGAAAAGTTTGTAATTCTTGAATTGTTGACCGGATATTGATGTCTTTTATGACTGCAGTTTTATCCATATCCACTTTTATACCTTCTCCACTTACGATATGGCCCAAATATTCAACTTCTTTCTGAAGAAAATTGCATTTATCTGGTGATAATTTAAATCCTGCCTCCTTGATAATATTTGTCGAAGTCTCTGATTATGTTCCTCTAAATAGCCATATTTAAAGTTGTAAAATATTTGCATTGCCTATGAAATCAAATAATTCAGCGCTACTAGGTATCGGAAATATTGGTCAAGTTGTTTTATTTATCTTTTATTTATCTACTTGGTTGTATGATTCCACAATCTAGCATTTCTTTCAAATAACTCTCAACCTCTGGTTCAATTCCTTTTGGTATCCGCCTAGGCTTAAACGCTATAGGCTTTCATCAGTTGTTTTCCCAATATCTCATTTACTTTTGCTTAATATTCCAGAAAATTCCCATAATGTTTTAGCGATTCCACTTTTCTCTTGTTGTGAAAACGTAAGATCAATTTTATTCATAATCTTCTGTACTAGTTCTGTCCCTTTGCCCTGCTTTACACTCATTTCAAGGGCTGATAACGCTTTCACTTCCTTTCTATCACAATCGCTGTCTTCCTCAAAAGTCATTCTCGATATAACCCAATTTAGTACACAATAATTTTATTTCTCCAGTATTTACTCTTAATCTGACAAGTATGCTCCCTTCCTGACAATTTACTAAGGAGTTCGTGACAATTATTCCACGCTTTGCCATATTTTCTGTCAACAAATAAACAATTTGCCGAATTCAAATCTATCTTATCTCCTTTTTCATCTACAATCGTGCCACAAACAAAATATTCTTTGTTGTCTGTAAACCAAAAATATTCTGACACAATTACTTTAAAGATGCATTTTCGACCTTTTCAGCATTGCATTCCGCACTAGACCACGATAATGTGGTTCGATTTAGTTAAAGTCTTGCTGGACGTTTTGGAGACAAATGGAATATGGATACCTTTAATTTCTATGCAGTCATCTATCGAATTGATAATAATGCCTTCTCTTTTCATGTAACGCAATCTTATATAAACATTTGGAAATACATCATCAATTATTTCGAATTATTTAATCAAGGAAGGAGGGCTGTTGCATATATTTACTAAGATCATGGAATCGAGTTGATGATCAAATATTATCAAAAATAGGCTTATCATTACCTCAGATCAAATGCCTCCAAAGCTGTCAATTAAAGCTGCAATGATTTCAAGTTATTATATTTATAGAGAACATATTAGTAGCTAGTATTTAATCTTGTACCTTCAAAAGCTTATAAAGTATACTATAAATATACTATTAATGGAAAAGCTGAATCTCAAAGCATCAATAGAGTAAAGAATTGAAGTCTACAGGAAGGGTACGGCTTTTGTGCACAATGTATAGGTGTTGATGTCCATATCTGACCATCAGAGTCTTCAATAACCCGCAATAACCGAATCAGAAGTCATGATATTTGACTGATGATTTATGGACGTGGATGAGTCTTCCATTAACTACGAATCTGACATTTGCAATATGTATTTAAAGAGTTTTAAAATATCATTACAGGTAGATTGGAATTAGCAAAAATACGGGTCAAAGCTTTTTAATTTTAGTATTGGAGTTTAAGTGGTGTGTTGTTTAAATATTCTAGGATTGGTTATGGATTTGTCATCAATTCTTCCCTAAAGCTTTTTACTGTTTTACCCTCTAGTAGTGTTTCCAATTCGGGTACCCTGCTTTCCGTGTACCAGATAATTTGAGTGTTTTTTCGAGTATTTTATTACCCGGGTAATTGAATCGGGTATCCGGATAATAAATCTTTGAATAATTTTCACATCAGATTTCTCATTTTAAATTGTTCATAATTTCTATCACTTACAATACAATATTCTTGCAGATGGTGCTATTACATTTTACATTAAACCTAAGTCCAATGGTAATAATTCTACTGATGTTAACTATTCTGGTAGTGAAGATGAGGAACATGATAATGACGATAATGAACATGAGTATGAAAATGAAGCTAGAGATGAATCTGGTATGTTTGCTGAGTTTTGTCCTGGTCATGATGTTGCGCTAGCAGAAATGAGAAAAATAATAAATTTCTTCCGAAAATCATTACTGCGATCAGAAAAATTGATGAAATATGTCACAATAAAAGAAAATAAACCACTAAAACTGTTGTTGGATATTAAAACACGATGGAGCAGCCTCGTTATTTCTATTGAAAGGTTTTTACGAAGCTTCTGTCCATATGAAAGGCGTACACTTCGATGAGTCTACAATAAATGTACATCATAAGGCTTACACATTTTTTGGTCAGCCATCACATGATGGCCAGATATTGAGCCAGGAGGACAATGCTCAAATTCATTTTATTTTTATCATAAACACGTTCGCGATTACACACTTTACGCATTAGTAATTATCGCGCACTCTTATGTGGTAACTTGAAAATTTTTAACAATATGTGAAACGGAATAATGATTTAATTGTTTTCTGCTTCTAGGATCCAGAGTTTACGAATATTGGCGATTATGATAAAGTTCATTGGAAATATAACCTACATTATGTAGGTATGAAGATTGAAACCTTGCAACTTAAAACACCCCGAAATTTGAGAAGTAACTGGATGAAAAGAATAAGGAAAATTTTCCATTGAATTTTTAAGCTATGTAACAGTAAAAATAACAAATATAATTAAAAAATATGATCAACAAATATAACTTGATCGAAGATAACTAAAATTGTATATTTAAAAAAAGTTATTCAAAGAATATTTTTAATCTTTAATTTCGGCATTTAGGATACATTAATTAACAAACAATGCATTCACTACAACATAATTTTATTAATTTCCAATTTTAAGCTTTTTAAATGAAGATAATTATAATAAATTTTATATAAATCTAAAATTAAAAGCAAAATATTTGATTAAAATTATCAAGGTCATTCTTGTTTAAATGTGTTCATTAACATATAAGAGAATATCCCGAGTTTTACAAATTAATATCAAAAAGCAATTATGAAATTATTTTTCATGATTGTTTGGTTAAATTTAATTATTCCAAATTTCTCCATCAAATCGTCAGTCGAAGATTTCAAAGTTTTCACTGGAGTTTTTTTCAATTTTTCCACTCCAAATGTCATTTATGTAAGTTTCATTATTTTTGTTGTAATATATTATTTGATTTCAACCGAGCTAAAAAATAGTCACTGAAACTTAGCAATTAATTATTAATAATTTTAAATCGAAAAAAATAATAAGAAAATCTTCCTGCTTATATTTTGTTATCAAGAAAACGACTTAAATCAATCAATTAATTTTTTTAATTAATAATTTTGATTAGTTTTAATTATTTTTAATTAATCCTAATGAAAATTACCATTAAATAAAGAATGTGTTTTCAAAGATTATTTTATGTAAAATAAATTTTTATGGATGAAATATTTGAAATAAATTTTTTTGTGCAGTCTGGCGTGACGGGCTTGTTGATTAACAATTTAATATTAAAAGGGATGCGCTTTGAAACCTGGGTAATCTGATATCGTGATACAGATGTCATCAAATCTCACATAATAGCAATGATCCTCTCAAAGGAATTATTGAAACAAGTTCCTTGAATTTTAAATTGTTTTTCTCTTTTTAACACAGTCTTTTAATTAGCATATTTTAAATTATTGACATCTATTATTAGGTCCTGTCAATTTCAGTGCATTAAAACAAATCGAAAAGAAATAATTTGATAATCATTTTTTTAGAATTCGGTTTAATTTTTAATTATTTGATACGCCTAGATGAATATAAATTTCGATTCAAAATGAAGAAATTTTTGTGGACTTTTTTCGGATGTTTTATTCTATTCCTTCATATTAAAATATCGATCTCGATTATTTAAATATAAAAACAAAAAAAGAGAGGAAATGTTTATGATGGAGGGGTGAAAGAGTAGAATCCCTTTTAATTAATATAAATAAATATAATAACAAGCTGAATCTCATTCTTTAAACTGTCCTGAAGGAGTTTAGTACAACATTATTATTATTATTATTATTATTATTATTATTATTATTATTATTATTATTATTATTATTATTATTATTATTATTATTATTATTATTATTATTAATATTATTATTATTATTATTATTATTATTATTATTATTATTATTATTATTATTATTATTATTATTATTATTATTATTATTATTATTATTATTATTATTATTATTATTATTATTATTATTATTATTACATTCTATTACCGTTATTCTATATCATTTCCTTCACAAAGCTTGCAGGAAACCATAAATTTCCCCTTTTCAATGTTGGAATTATTTGTATTGTTATCTGAAGACATCTGAAAATACAACTATACATATTTAAAAACCTCAAATCAGTTGTGTTCTAAAGTTTTTTCTTTATCGGGAGTGAATTACGACTTAACCCTCAAAACATTTTACTGGTAGTATGAAGATCAATGTAATTAAAATAAGGAAGCCTTAGAGAAAATATAAAATGCATTTAATGGTAATAAGTAGTTGTTCATCAAATTTTAAACAGAACTCTTTTGACACCTGACCATAATTATTATTAATACTATCAATATTCTTTTCTAATAATAATATAAATTGTGACTAGAAAGCCAAAGTTTCCTATATAATACTGGATTGTCTGAAAACATTCAAAAAATAATCGCTATCAGAAAATATTTATTCACAGTTTTGTGTCGCAACTTCTGTTCCATGAACCATGACTGACGGTAATCAGCTTAATTTAACTCCATTCGAAAAGTCGACAACTGTAATGTACATATTAACTAATTAACTACTACATGTTATACTAGTTATCCGTAAATGATAACCCCAACTGGTCCACTAATACAATCTATATCAGTTACCCGTAAATGATAACCCCTACTGGTCCACTAATACAATCTATATCAGTTACCCGTAAATGATAACCCCAACTGGTCCACTAATACAATCTATATCAGTTACCCGTAAATGATAACCCCAACTGGTCCATCACAACATACCTTTATAAGTCACAATTTCAAAATGCTTATTTCTATTAAGTTCTTTTTTGTTCTTTTTAAGTACATTTTGAAATCCAAATACGGTATATATCTATCTTATTAGAGAATAAGTAATACAATCTTCTGCGTTACGAGTTTTTCTATTACTGACATCAAACATTAAGAAAATACAATTTATTTTTAATTCAAAAGTGTATTTCAATCCAATTAATATTCAAACAACTTACTAATTTAAATTACATTCTAAATTAATAATCTTTTCATATTGATGAGGTATTATACTCTATTATTACTTTTGTATGACTTAAGTCAAAACTGGATGCCATAAAAATGTTGCTAAACTTAGATATTAAAGTACCCAACTTCAAATTCCTGTCCAACTTGAGCGTCGATAACGCAAACTCTAACCGATCAGGATCTGTAAATCTCTTAGTAACCAATGCGGCATCAATATTATTGGCTTCTTTAAGCTCTATACCAAATATTCTCATGGTGTCTACCCCTCCTATGAAATCTGGATGAATTTTTCTGACAATAATAACATTCAATTCTCGACATTTGTTGTTCCATTTTGCAACGATATTTACGCTTCCGAGAGGTTTCTCGTCTTCTTTTGAAAATACTCCACTTAACAGTATTCTGCTTTCCATCAATGTTGGACTGCCAATCAATCTCCAACATTTTTCACTCACCACACTGATTGAAGCTCCTGAATCCCATAGCATTTCAACATAAAATTCATTTATTTCCATTGCACTCCACTTCCTATCATTATTCCTTCTTAAACATCACATCCTTCGTTACAAAATTTCGTTTTTTATACTCATCTACTGTCTCAACCCTACTGACGAAATGTAAACAACAGGGTCTTCTTGGTTTTTTTCTCTCAACATTATGCAGTTACAATTTCTTCACAGATCATAATAACAAATAACAGATAAATTCAATTTCAGAAATGGGTCCGGATTTTGAAAGAACTGTGACAATGAAACACAAAATTAGTGATGCATTATCTGTCAACCACGAGTTTGCTAAGGAAAAGAGTTAAAATGCAAAATAAGTCACACTCGAAAGATTTTCATTAAACCTTTGTATTATTTATGTATTTCTAAGTCATACATAAAATAAATGAATTTCATAAAAATGTATTTATTTTTTACCGATCCCATATTTTACAAAGGATTCGTACCCCGTTCGCCGTTATTTCGCTTAACACCATAAAAACTTAGAACGAATCCTTCACAGTAAGCGGGTATTAGTGAAAATAAAATTTTTCTTTCCTTTAAAATCAACATTCCAATCCAATGATCCCATATAAAATTCCTTATTTTATTTTTACAATTTGATTTGATATCTCCCTTCTTATAATAAATATTGTTGAGAACAAAATTTATTAAAAATTAATTAATTGAAATTAAAACAGAAAAATCTCATCTCAATATATTTTGGTGGGAAATTTTTATTTGATGGGGGTTCACAAAAGGTTTAAACGCAAATATTCAAATTAATTAATTAACAAATTAAAAATTATTAAGATCAGCGCTATTTGAAAAACAAAATATGGAGTTTGACAGTGTAAACTTAGTAGGGATGAAAGGAAAGTGCAGCAGGAAATGTGAACTGGTAACCTTGATATTTCCCTAGCTCAATTTTGGATCTAATAGAGAAAATTAAAAATAATATTTTTCAGTAAAATAAAAGAAACAGGGATACTCAATATAATTTAAAAAAAATCCCGAATAAACACAAATAAATATTCTTATTAGTTCGACTGAATTCTCGGTTCAGAAAATTCTAAGCAAACTATTGAAACAAATTGTTATACAAGTTTTGTTATTATCGCGACAAATATCCTTATTTTGTTTTAACGAATGATTTATAGGAAATAATTATGGTTGATATTTTATTTGTAGATAATATAGCTGATTTTAAAAAGATGGTGTAAAAATAATTTTCCTTGAGGGAAAATCTTTTATTTTCGTATATTGATTTAATTTTAGCAGATAATTAATTTGCTTTATTAATTTTGTTTATTCGTTTGATAAAAATGGTAATCAAATATATAATTTTATGTCAAGTGGCAACTTTACGATTAGCTTGGGAAATTAGGATTTGTTCTGTAGAATCTTCCGGGAAAGATTTTAAGAGAAGACACTTTTTGGGAGCTCATTAATAAAAATTATTTTTGTTTGTTTAAATAGTTTTAAAAAAATTTAATTTTTATTTTATGGAAGTGAATAATAGTGAAATTCTGCTTATAATTATGTAACAGATTCAGGCCATATATGATATACCATTGTCACAATGTCAATGACTTGGATGAAAACTTATTTCCGTTTTTCTTTCTAGTTTTTTTATATAAATATCGATATTATTTTTATCGAAAAATATTTTTTAGATGATTTTTAAAATTATTTTGCAAATTTGGCGGCCCTAGACAGCTGACTAGTTTGCCTAACGGAAGAACCGGGCTTGTCAAATTCTGTGTTAGATATTATATTAATTATTATATTAAATTCCAATTAGTTAATTAATTATATATTTTTAAATAATTTGAAATTTAATTAATATTTCAATTATAAGAACTTTTTTTTTCAAATTTCACCACTGATTTCTTTTCCATTGACATTGTATTTATTGGTATGTAATGAAAGACCACCATTTGTAAAGTATGTGTTATTATACAAATCCTATAATACAGGGGTTTTAACCTTATTGAAATACGCAATGTTTTGATCCGCTCTATTGATACAATAGACAATGATGTTCGGATACCTTAAACGTTCCAAAAATCTAATGTAGATAAACAAATTTTCTGCGGCTATTGACGTGTCCAGTGCCACAACATAACCAACCTTTATCGCAACATATAATCACTAAAATATAATTTTTATAAAAATTTAATGTTTTATATCATCGGTATCTCATATCATTTTATGTGATTAAAAGGTTTTTTGTTTGTAAATAAAAAAAATGCACAATAAAAAAAGAGTGAAGTCATTTTTAATCCTTAGTAGATTTAAGTGTAAGTATCTAAGACTGGCCTTCTGCGGAACCTTATAAATCAAGAAAAAAACATCAAAAATTACTGATATTAATTTAAAAGCTAGAGGATTTCTTGATAGAGGTCATTAAGAAATTATACGTATGAAAGGGGATTCAGAGAAAATTGTTTTCAAGGATGAATTTCAATTTGCCTTGGATTACAATGAGTGGTTGCGGAAGAAGATTGACATATGATGCTAAGTTATTATTAATGGCGATGTCAGGTTGTTCAAATATAACTCGAAACCGAATAAAAATTATTAATTCCAAATATAATGAACAGATTTTTTAGAGTGTGACTGCATCTATTATAATATCTTAAATCCTGAAGTCATTAATTTTTTCTCCCTCTCAGGAATATGCTAGTAAATGGTTGGACAAGTCACGAATATGAAGTCGAATTTCGTAGCCGACTTTATCAAATTTTAAACCATTTGGTCTGGTTTTCCATTGAAACAACATACTATCTTCCTCGCTCGTTTGTCTCACCCAGAGTTAGCAACGATTAATATAATTATTAAACCGATCAAGTGGAACGCTTGAATCAATTAGAGCGCAAGGTCTAAATGAACCTGGCGCCATTTTCAAACTAGCATCATCTAAACAACCTGTCAAACTAATTAATTACATATCTAAGCCCATTAAAAACGGGAAAACCATTTGAGATAATTCTTTTCAAATTTGGTTGCTTGTTAAACAAGGGAAATAATTAATTTTATTTGAGGGTTTTTTAGGGGCAAATGGAATAAAGATAATTAGAAATTAAATCTTTCAATAATAGCCGCAAATTCGATTGAGGAAACCAGATGTGAACTCCAGATTTCTTCGTATTGAGGCTAATTAAGCCAATTCATAATTAAAGAAAGATTATGGGATGAAAATAAAAGAGACGAAATTGATTGATATTGGGAAAACAAACTTAAAAGTTGGGCAATATTAAATTTTATTTTCAATTCAATAATAATAATAATAATAATAATAATAATAATAATAATTATTATTATTATTATTATTATTATTATTATTATTATTATTATTATTATTGTAAGGAGTTAGTAAACTCCTATATAAAATTATTATGGTTAAATGATAGAAGTGAGATCAGTTAGTAGAAATAATTATCTCGGTTAAATTTTTATATTTAAATTATATATTAAATTATATCATATTATATTAAATTATATTAAATTAAATCAATTAAGTGTATGACCAGTAATTACATTAATATTAAGAATTATCACGCCTCGGTGTTTAAATACGCTAGTAAAAGACTCAATTTTGAAGTTGTTATAAAAAATAAATGCTTGAAGAAGATTTGAATTTAATTGCGTCTAACAATTGTCATTATTAAAATGAAATAATTTTCGATTCTAAAATAATCATTATCAATTTCTTATCAATAGCTGTTTCAATTTTCAAATGCTTTTTGATCTTCTTTTTTATTTTATTTTCTCTTTTCTCATTGGTTGAAATAAATAAAATAAATCAAAATGAAACTTTTTTCAAGAATTTGAGATTAAATTTACTGTAAACTCAAAATAAAAACATTATTATTATTATTATTATTATTATTATTATTATTATTATTATTATTATTATTATTATTAAAACTGCTTAGTGATCCATATGGAAACCACAAAACCTTGTATAAAACTTTTGGGTTAGTTCTAAAACCAACTCATAGATGAAAATAAAATAATAAATTTATTCCCATTAGAATCAATAATGACCATAATGATGATAAAAATTTTGTTCATAAATGAATTAAAACAAACAATTGAACATTAAATTCTAAATAATTTCCCCTCGCCACACCGGCAAACTGATTCCAGTTTTCTCAACCAATCACAGCCGGGGGAAATTATAAAAATCACAGATTGTGATTATTCTCGAATTGAAACAGTTTGAAATTGTTTCCGTTATTTAGAATAATAGGATGAGCTGGCTCCAGGCGACAAATCAATTCACTTATGGGCTAGCACTGCCCTCGATGACTGAGAAGGAGATTACATTGACAGGGAGACATGGGATTCGTTATCAATTGTCTGTCCTATCTGGACACCAGCTCTGGACTAAGAACACACTGGCAGATGGCAACAAGTGCGGACGGCCATTGGAATCGAACATAATAGTGATAATTAGAGTGACAAAGAGAAATGTATCGGCTCTCAGTGTCAGTGATCGGGTCGGATTGGTATGGGGCATATCTCGTACTGCTTGCTTGTCAGATTTCCAACACGTGGTGCTGACAACGCCAGAATGGATTCTGTAAGTGGAATTCTTATTGGGGTTTATGTAGTGCCTTCGTGAATAGTTATCGATTATTGGAAATGTTTGATTGATTAATTTGTTTTCGATTTTTAAACAAACTCTTAGTTTGAACTTTTTTAGAGATTTCTTTTTGTCAGAAAATGTCTTTACTTTAATAAAGGAATTCCTTCTCTCACGGGCTCTCTTACAGCTTTTTCGGAGCACATTGATTTGTTTTAAGATGTTAACGAATCATATCTTAAAAAGTATCTAATAAAATGAAGGTTTAGAAATCAAATTAAGATTTGATTTGAGGTTTTTGGAATTTCTCCGTAACCTACGAAAAATACATTCAATACTAGGAGAAAGTCTATTATATCTGAATACTTTTTCTCTTACTTGATATCAAAAAGGAAGCACATACACCAAACCGCAATAGATTAATTAAATTGATAAGTAGCCTTCTTTCATTTTAATCATTCGATTGCTCCTACAATCATCACAAACAAGAATGCCAGCGATCACATAAGTTATCCCATCTTTCAAAGAAATACCAAATAAAATCTTTAAAGACCGAACAACTAGATCAGGGGTCTCAAACCACAAGTTTGACATATCTGAACAAGATACAAGTTTCTAATCTCTTTTACAGATTTTTTCTATTACATATACATACAAAATCTCAGAAATCTTTAATTGCACACGGCCTTTATGGACACCTTGTTGTTAAGTAAATAGAAGTCGAAAAGATCTTTGTATGACAAAAAGAACCGATGGGTTGTTAAAAACTCTTAGCCATGTTTGTCATGACGCAGATAACTTATTTCTCTTGACAAGAATTGGACTTTTTCAATTGTTAAAACTATTGTTCACAATTAAACTTGATTTTATGTTGAAGGAACAGATTTTGCCGTATGTTATTTTCCCCACTTCATTTTCATATTAAGTCACTTTTCACAAGTTAAAGTAGAGACTAACAAACAGTTACATTATCCTGCAAGTCTTGCATTAATCTAGCATACTTGTATATGAATATAAGAAAAATGGATCGTCTTCTAAGATGTTGCGGTGTCACAGGTCTTTCTAAGGGAGGCTAGTCTGAAATATTAAATCTTAAACGATTTTTGTAAATAGGCACTTTTCTGCACTAGGGTTTGGTGAAAACTGATAATGAAGTACTTATTTCAGCTTTTATGGAGGAACATATATAAAAATATTGGGTAATATTAAGTGATCAGTTTTTTTATAATGAAGAACTAATAATATTTTATCGGTAAATTAATTAATTCTGTCAAGTAAACTTATTAAAATGATCAGTAGATTAAATAAAATGACCAATCGTCTAAGATTTTAATGTTTTTAAATTTTTAAAAATTAAAAAAAAGATATTAGAATGGTATTCTTCTTCTTACTTCTTTAGTCAACTTAATAACTTTTTAAAAAAATTAACAATTAAAACAATTTATTTAGACGACTTGTTCGAAAATTAAATAGTTTGCATTTTAATATTTAATTGATAATTTGATTAAAAAATTTAACATTTATTTATTAACTGTTCAAAAAAATAAATTACTGGTAATTTAATTAATTTACTGAAAATTTATTTGTTTTACTGATCTAAAATTACTTTTCGTTTTAATTAAAATACTGATCACACCATAAAAATATTTATCTTTTGATTTCACATTTGATTTTCTTTGTAAAATTGTAAAATATAGGTGAAATATCAAACCAATATGTAAGGCCGTGATAAAGGCCGTACCGAATGATCGCGTATCTTATATATTGTTTTGATCTATAGTCTTACAAACATTTATATGAAAATTATTGAATATATATAAATACACAAATTGAATCATTTTTTTAAGCAACTTTTCTGAACGTGCTCAGAATGCCATATTAACTTAATGTATAAATTTATGAAGACCAATAAAAATCCTTATATAGAGATGCATTCTTTCTTATTTTCTTTTTCAACAAAACTGCAAATTTCTCCCAAAAAATTACTGGAATTGGAATCTTATGTTAGTCATCTATTTATGATAACTTCCGTGCATGAGGCAAAACGAGGAGCTCTCGAAAATTTGAAGATTGCTTATTTCTTTCAAATTGCTTATAAATCCCACTTGAGATTGTCATTATAGATGGCGGGGATGAGGCATATAAGAGGGATTACTGTTCGTTTGTAAATTTCAGTAATTATTTCTTTTTTTAATGTTTTCAGATCGTCAGAAATATTGGCATTTAATCAGAGTATCCGACACGATTCTTTTTACTTTGTTTCAAGGGTTTGTTGCCGGTATGAAACAGTCAAAAGCGTTGTTGAAAAAATGACGATATTAAAAGAGAATTTCCGTGGAATAATCGGAGAAATTCGGTCTATTAAGCTGCCAGTGTCAAAAGCAAATCGTGTCTCTGGCACCCATTTTAGGCGCAGGCGATCTGTAGATCATTCTAAAGTTTATCACATCATTTCAACTTTATCTCCACTAAAAATTGTCGACACTCAGATCATGAATTACGTAATCCCAAACACGGTTTTCCCATTATATTCTTATCCCAATGGAATAAATCTATTTTTTTTCGTTAACAAATCCCGAGAATTATTAACACAGGAAATGAATTTGTGGCTTAAGTTTACTCCTTCAACGAGGAATATCAAGTTTCAACCAACGATTAAAAATCGAGGAATTCATAATCTAGAAATTTGCAGTAGTACTTTGTCTTCCAATGAGAGCTGTGGTAAGTTTGTCTTGAAACTTTCCATATGAAATTATTTTGATAAAGTTGCTGTTCAAGTTATTGTCATTTCATCAAGTCCACAAGTTCATCAAATTCATATCCGAGAGGGTCGGAATGACTACATTATCAATTACACACTTCCGTTGGTGTGGTTCCGATCTCAAAAGGTCATCAAGAACAGCCAGATTCAAATAACTGGAGTTAAAGGTAAACTGTCCAAATTTAAGAAATCCATAATTATTATAAAAGTATTATTATTATTATTATTATTATTATTATTATTATTATTATTATTATTATTATTTAAAACAATAAAATGATAATTTAAGCCTTTTGCTGCAAATAATGTATATAATGAAAATATTTTCGACTATAAGATAGTCCTTATCAATCTCCTTATCAAGGACTATCCTATAGTCGAAAATATTTTCATTAAATACATTATTTGCAGCAAAAGGCTTAAATTATCATTTTATTGTTTTAAATAATAAATGTTGCTAACAAGAAATCATCATTTTATATTATTATTATTATTATTATTATTATTATTATTATTATTATTATTATTATTATTATTATTATTATTATTATTATTATTATTATTATTATTATTATTATTATTATTATTATTATTATTATTATTATTATTATTATTATTATTATTATTATTATTATTATTATTATAAAATGACCGAAAGATCTAATAAACACTGCTCAACAATAGTATGTTGCTGTTTCGGCCGATTGCGTTTGCGTGTTGGAGCCAAATGGAATTGGCTGAGCACGTGTGCTTGATTATTTATTGTTGTTCTCGCATCTGTGCGCGCGTTTCTTTCGAATGGTTCTTTGTTGAAATTAAATAGATTTTCTGGTTTTGTTGTGGCAATATTCTTCTGGATTTTGATTTTGTTTTGGATACATTATCGATTTTTGGAATTGTTTGCCTTTGTATTGTGATTTTGATTCGAATTTTGTTGGAATTTTCGATAAACTTTTAAATTTCGTGGATCATTGAATTTTTTTTGATTGTTTAATTTTGAATAAAGTAATTTACATTTATTTTTCATTCTCAATGTGAATTGTTGAATCTCGAAAATTATTTTGGAGGAACTTTAGAATTTCCCAATACAGTTTATTATATGATACTGAATTATGGATAAAGAAAAATCTTTGAATAATGCTGGTTTGAAACCAGATGTTCTTTAGAATTCTGATAAACCAATTTTGATACCAATGCATATAGCAGAAACTTTAGTGAATACAAAGAAGATGAAATCGATGAAGTGTAATATGAAACATTCTTTAAGTGATTTATTCATTGATTCGTTGAACGGAGATAAAATCAATCGAAATTTTACTAAGAAAGAGAGTGAGAAGCGGTAGGCGAATCGGTTGGAATCTGAATGAACAAGTACAACATAGTGAACACAAATCTAAGAATTTAATGAATTTCAAAATGCATGAAAATTCCTGTTTAAGATTTAATCAACAGTAACATTATCAGTCCAAATATATATTTCATAAAGATATTTATAAGTATCGTTATCCATTTGAGGAGGAAACCTTGACATCATGATTCTTATTCATAAAAAGGTTAAACATTTTTAGATTATTTTTACTAATTGAAACTATTTACAAAAAATCTTCACATATTTGTACTTTATCATGAAATTTTGAGCTGAAATCTTGGATAATCCCCTCTGTCAAGAAGATTTCATATGCTATTACAAGCTCAGAAAATCAACTGTCACCGAAAAGACTTGAAAACTGATTACATTTATAACATTCGAAGAACATTTCAACTGTGGCATTTAAACAAATTTAGGAATTTAAAAATTAAATCAAATTCACGACATAACAATTATTGGAGAAATCTTTTCGTAATTAAATGACAAAATTGGGAAATTGAAGATCAAGATTTCCCCTAATTTTACTTATTTCACTTGATTATGTTAACGATGACAAACAATGATAATAATAATTTTTACTTCCTTTTTATTTGTTTTAATTGTTCAATTATTTTAGCAAGTATTCCAGTTTCATGGGGAAATCACAACAGCTTGTTATTTTTGAACATTTCCTCTATTGAAGGCACAGTCCTCGAATTCATGTAAGCACTAATCAAATATAATTTTTTATTCTAGACTATTTGTTTTGTTATATCATACCAAATTAAGTGCAGGCGCCGGAAGGATGTTCCTATGAGACTCGATTTTTCACTGTTAAGCCACGTGAACACAAAAAAAAATTCTTGCATACCAAAATAGTTAAAACTTGTGAATGGGAATTTAAACTTGTACATTTTATCTTGAGAAGCGCATAAAGTTTTCGGACAGAAATCCAATCTTTTCGGTGATTATGAAGGGGAAGCGGCTATAGCATTCATTTTCCGCGGTTCACTGATGTAGCTAAGTGTGTTAGATAACTAGGAATTGAATACCAATAATTAATTAACCCCTTCTTTCTCCAGATTATTTTATTTGAAAATATTGACGTAACTAATTACTTCCCAGGAAGAAGACTTATTTAAACAAAACTAACCCATGTGGAAATTTTTAGTGGGTGCCCAAATATACGGGTGACCCTATTATAACACGATTTCAAAATTGAAGTTATTTCTATGTATCTTAAAAAATATGTGTATATATTTTAATTTTTGGAACCTAACTCCCTCTTTTATATTGGCCCTGGGTCCCATATAACACGGTTTCACACAACACGCCGTTGCCTTGGAACCTATCTACCGTGTTATAGGAGGGTCACCTGTAATTTAAAATGAAAAGTTTAGGTTTGAACTAGTTTGAGCAGTACCTTTCTTATTAAGAGTAATGAAATTATAAGAAAATGAATTTCCCTAACGAAAATGAGGGAATTCTACAGATTCCAAACGAAAACTTTCATAAAAATTATTAGGGATATGTCGTTAGTCTCACCATATTTATTAGATATTAAAAATACCAAATAATACTTAAAATATTTAGTTAAAATTAGTAATATTTAATTAATAAAATTAATAATTATGATTAATAAAATAAATATATAAATAAAATAAATATTACTAACAATGTGTTAGGGTCGACCTAAGTGGGCTTATGTACGTAAATATAGTTTCAATGAATAAGTCTAAATTGTGATTGATGATTAAATTTATTATCTATATAACAAGTTTTACAAAGTATGTTTACCCAAAAATATCACTTGATCTAAGATATTAATCGGTTATTCAAACCGTCCTCGGGTGGTCATGATGACACACTCTGGGACTAAGTGGTTACCTCGGCGCTGATCGAATTAGATAGAACACAAGATTTTGTTTGGAGATTATGTTGCTTGTTTTATTTACTTGGAGTCAGAATTTTGTGTTAGGTCAATAAACCCCCTCATTAATTTTAATAGAAACAACCGCTAATAAAATACGATTATACTAATAAATGGTACCCGACAAAAGGGCCTTTGATATAAGGGCACTTGGCAAAAACAATCCTTGTCAAAAGAGCCCCCGCTAATAGGACCGCGTAAATAGAAAATTGAATTGGATCTTAGTGAATTGTGATAATACTCAACTTTATATAACTACGTACTATTAAATATTTCGTACTATTATTAAATGCCTGTAAGCAAGCCTGACTCTGTTTCTCCTTCTGTAAACAAGTATTTAACGCACATTAGAGGCCGTTACATTTTCTTACAAACAAATTTTTCTGGGTCTACCACGTAAATGCCATACAATTATTTATGTGTGCAACAGAGATTTTCTGGATTTCAGTTTGACTTTGCAGGATCATTATCACTAATGCAAGGTTAAAATAATGTAGTGCAAGAAATAATAATAAAATAATGACCTTTCGTAATAATAATAATAATAATAATAATAATAATAATAATAATAATAATAATAATAATAATAATAATAATAATAATAATAATAATAATAATAATAATAATAATAATAATAATAATAATAATAATAAGTAGCCTATAGCTTAATGCCCGTTTCGTCGTAGATAAGATGACATCGGGGGCGTCCCAAAGGCAAATAAATATCACAACATAGCTCCGCTCAAGGAATTTGGTGATGATCGAAACCGAGGAGAATCAAGCAGGGCTGTCTTTAGAATTAGGGGGCCCGATATCGTAAAAAAGGTCAGAAAAAAATAATAATTTAATAATAATTATTAAATACACACATTTATAAAAAATTAAAAATTCAATTTCAGTACGTCAGTACGTTTCCGTACGGAAATTGAATTTACTTACCATTACTTATACATTAATTCAGATTTTTCAAGTACCATCGAATGACACATAGTGTTAGACACGGTGTTTTAAGAAATCTATTATTATTATTATTATTATTATTATTATTATTATTATTATTATTATTATTATTATTATTATTATTATTATTATTATTATTATTATTATTATTATTATTATTTTTGAACGCAGTCTATTATTAATATAAATTTCTTGCATGTATAATTTATAGACATGTAAATAATGGTGTAAAAATAGCTAAAGGTTTACGGATGCACTTGTAAACAGTTTCTGTGTATAGATATGTGTATAGATCTGTGTATATATCTCCAGAGGTGAATATGCTTACAAGTTTGCAGATATTTTTCTGTGAATTAGCTAATTTGGAAGTTAAGTGATTTCTAGTGTAGCAGGGAAATTATGCAATAAAGCTGAATCACCAATATTGTATACTTACCTGGTGCGAAGAGAAATCTTCGCGTCTCCTGCATAGTACTGATGAGAGCCTAAAGCTCGAAACTAGTCTACTATTGGGATTACTACTGGGTATCACAAAGCTTGTAATGTTTATATTATTTAAATAATGTTTTAATTTCTGGGGGGTTGAGAAATTTGTGACATAGAGAGACTTTTATTCTATGTATGCTGACTTCAAAGCGACCCCAATATTTTATTGTGACGTTGCTATGATGACGTCATCCATGACTTTTAATCATCAACTGGTAAGTGCCAAAAGAATGCCTACCTATCTCTGGCTACAAAATAATCCTTTTAAGAACAATGATTTCAGTTTTCCTACCTTTTATATGTAACGAATAAATACATTTACTAACCATCAAATAAGTTTCAATTGAAATAATATATAATTATGAAGCAATACATCATAAATCTTTTTATAATTAATTTTTTAGAATTTTTAATTTATATTTTTCCCGAAATTTTTCGTGGTAGGTTTTCTTGAAAAGTCATGCAGTAATGTTAAGAAAAACACGTCAATATGAATAAGGGAGATTTTAGGTGAAATAATTGATAATTAGAAAGATGAAATGATCCTTCGCGAATAAAACGTGATTATTATTATTATTATTATTATTATTATTATTATTATTATTATTATTATTATTATTATTATTATTATTATTATTATTATTATTATTATTATTATTATTATTATTATTATTATTATTATTATTATTATTATTATTATTATTATTATTATTACTATTATTATTATTAATGTTATTATTATTATTATTAATTATGTTATTATTATTATTATTAATTATGTTATTATTATTATTATTATTATTATTATTATTATTATTATTATTATTATTATTATTATTATTATTATTATTATTATTATTATTATTATTTCAATCTCAACCACAATTTTTTTGTTGAATAATATTAATTCGAATGTAGGATATAATTGAAAATCTGTAGTGTTATAGAGCATATCTCCACTAGATTTACTCTTCATCCTATTTATGAAGTCAATAATCAGAGACGACGAAAGAAAATTACTTTATTTATTTTTTTCATAGTTGAATAATTTTATCAAATTACTCTTTACCTAATTATTAATTTCCCAAATTTTGTTTGTTCAAGTAAAACTCCAACTGTGGTACATTTGATAGTAACAAAGACCCAAATCTCAACACTCACGTATTGACCCTGCAAATATGCCTTTGTAAGCACAATAACAAGTAAACAGATTCTTTAACTTCATCATCTCATCATAAAGGTCAATGCAGCCTGGGAAATCTCCTGTGGTAAATAATAGATTTCGTTATCCTTGGCATTAGGTTATTTTTCTATGACAATGAAGATGTGGAATCTCACTATTCATGGAAATTTTGTCTGCATCTATTAACTATTATAAGCTTCTTGAATTATGGAAACTTTATTTTTTAATTATACTCAAAGATTCATCAGATGCCTGACTTTATTCATTATTGTGAAGTTTGAATTATTCCTCAGAAGTCTCTGAAATCAGTCGAAAGAAGGAAGTACCAAAAGACAAATAATTTGCAATTTCTATTTTCATTATTTTTGTAATATATTCATTTTTATCAAACAATGTCAACCAATAAAGTTTTGCCTTTAATATTTTTAATTTTTCTTCTTTTTATCTTTCAATATCCGAAAAACATGGAAATATCTGTAAGAAGATTTCAATATTTTTTAGAAAGGTAAAGATTAATAAAATTATAATTTTATCTTTTTGTCGACTACGGCTAATTAAGACATTGGGTTACTTTAAATATCTTTAACATTCACAATTCTTTTCTATCAATTTTTGTTTTAATCGTCCAATTAAAAATATTCTAATTCATTAAAATTTTTATATTATATTTAAAATATTTGTCAATATCTATTAATATAAATTTTCTGTCACTTTAAATTTTCAGTAAAAAACTTTGAGGCCAAAATGAATAAATTATTTATTTCTTTGAGTTAATTTGAATAATAATAATAATAATAATAATAATAATAATAATAATAATAATAATAATAATAATAATAATAATAATAATAATAATAATAAAATATTAATATTAATAATAATAATAATATAATAATAATAATAATAATAATAATAATAGTAATAATAATAATAATAATAATAATAATAATAATAATAATAATAATAATAATAATAATAATAATAATAATAATAATAATAATAATAATATAATAATAATAATAATAATAATAATAATAATAATAATAATAATAATAATAATAATAATAATAATATTAATAATAATAATAATAATAATAATAATAATAATAATAATAATAATAATAATAATTATTATTATTATTATTATTATTATTATTATTATTATTATTATTATAATTATTATTATTAATTTCATTTAGGGTGGACGTTTTGGTCAAGAATAAAACATTTGTTCAACTCGAGTTGATGATGCCTTTAATGTCATTAGCAAAGTCTAGAGCTATTATATACCAATTCCGATCGAGTATAACATGGTTGAAATATCCTTTTAATGTCCCCAAGAATCTGATATTTGAACTAAACTCCATCTTGCATACAATGGCAGCGAGAATTTCCCAATTATTGGTGGGGAATTCTCGGGTTAGCATTTTACCATTACAGATATTCCGAGATAATTTCGATTCAATTTATATTCAACGTAATAGTAACTGCAGTTCCTATTAAAATTAAATATCATAATGATAATAATAAATAATTTCAGATAAAGATTTCACCTTCGATTGGACGTTCTATGTGAATTCCGAGTTGCTGAAATCGTGCCTAATCAGTCCAGAATCAATTGTGAAATCATTTGAGAAGTTGTCAACAAATAATGTTATCAATTTTAACACATCAGCAATTGTAAGCAAATTAACTTCCGGGTGTGGCCGAATGAGACAAGTGCACCAGACGACTTCTTTCCCGATAACTCGAAAAAGATCGACAACAGCCCCGTTTAAGACTCCTACAATAAGAACAGGTAAAATCGTTTAACTCTTTTGTTTATATAATGATATTAATAATAATAATAATAATAATAATAATAATAACAATAATAACAATAACAACTACAATCACGCCTTGTTTAAGTCGTTTTATTGAAAATTTCCCCGAGACTGATGTAATTAGGTCTCTGCTATCATCAGCAATTACAATCACTACAATTTGCAAGAAACTCCCTCAATTTTCTGACAGTTAATTTCTTTCGTTAATGCATTCTTAATTTTAGATTTTCAATGGAGGCCGATCCGGATTCCGGATTCGAAATTGTTTGTCGAGTGTGGTAAGTTTTTTTATCACTTTTAACATCAATCGTTTTCTTTGCGACTAATCTGTGGAATCGCGTTGCTCTCGTTACTTTTGTTGGGGTGATGAGATTTATTTTTGACAGAGCATTTCTTTAGGCATCATCTTCCAGTGTCTACTACCAGCTGCCATTAGTGGAATTCAGGAAATGTTCATTACACCAGGTGAGAGAGTCAATGAAAATTATGATGGTTGAATCATCATTATTATCATTTTAATTTATTTTTTCATTTTATCAGTGGTTTTCACTGGACCGAAACCAGATTGGATAGGATTTTCGAATAACAATAAAAGCCTTGTTGGAGTTATTGCAAAAACTATTTGTCCTAAACGAGAGTTCCAGTTTATGTATGTTGATTTATTAATCATTATTATTAATATTATATATTATTATTATTATCGTTAGGTGATGTAATAATAATTTATAATAAACTAATTATATAACCAAGTTACTATGACCTCAATGTTTGATGACTGATACGTGAATGTTTATATACAATGAAGTGAAGCATGCACGTGATTTGTATCAATAATATTGCATTATACTCCCTTTTCTAGATTATGCAATTGAATGTTAAAGCTTGGTATTAGAGATTAGTCCTTATAATTTTGGAAAATAATATTTTTTTACATTGTTTTCAGGTGTTATTCTGTTGTAATTATTTTTAAATTTAATGCAATCCGCATACTACATTTAATCTACAGTGTAGGGCATTTTTTACATATACTCATCGCAAAATCATAGTTTTACAATACATTTCAAATTTTTTTTTAAAAATCACACCCCTAATGTACACATACTCATTGAATGAATAGGTTTTTTTAACCCTTTCAATACTTGTAGGGACATATTGTCCCAGAGAATTTCTAATAATTACTAAAATAATTTAAATACTTACAAATGCATTGAGATCTGGGATTTTAGTACTGTACGGTCATAGGCTCGTAAACAGGCCCAAACCTGTCTGCTTTGTTGTTTGCTGTCTGCTGTTTGCTGCCTGCACGATATCGGGCATTCGTATACTAGAAAATTTTATGTTTAAAAATAATATATTAATAAATTAATTTCATCCGCAAATGGTTAAATTAACATATTTATATTATTGGGAAGTCAGAAGCACTACAATTAGTATTATAGATGTCTTTTTTCCTATAAATCTGGAATTAATTGAATTTTTTATTCGTTTGTTATGTAATAAAAATTGCATTTTTTTACTTTTAAAACTCTTATCCCAAGGTTCATGGCTTATATTCGAATTAAAACTCAAACTTTCAAAAATCAAATTTTTTTTCATAAACTTCGAATATAAGCCGTACAGTTTAAACTCAGGGGAAGACAATAGCGGATAGAGGTTTATTTTAAAGAATTTCGCCTATTTTTCATAGAAAAATTCCAGAAATATCTCTTAGTAATCGCCTGAGGTGTCCCAATAACTTCATCACCATTGGAAATTCCCATCTTATTGACAGATACAATACTTAACCATGAACATTCCAAACTCCTTCAATTTCATTTGAAACAAAGATAGAATTAAAATCGTATTGTTTGTGTAATTTGAGACGATATTTCTTTCTCAAATCCCTTAAAAAATAGTAAATTTTAAAAGCCTCATTCAAAAAAACTGAAAAAATAGACTCATTCGAGTAGTTAGTGAAAATATTTTGTAAATTTAAAAATTCAACTTTTCCATTCATTGAATTTGTTTTAATTAAATGATTTTTAATAACTGAAATTCGATTAAATTGCAACCCAACGAGATTTTTTTAATTTTATTTAGCAATGATTTTATCTCTGAGAAAACTTTTTCAAAATAATTTCTCATATTTCAGTTGTTGTAATTTAATTAAAATTTTATCGATTTTTAAATATTTTGTACTTGTACGTGATTTGTTTAAATTATAATTTCAAAACAAAAAATATTGAATTCACAGAAAGCGTCCATGATTGGTTCTGTAATGCGTATGGATTCAGATGTGCTCAACACATGTTTCTATAATATCTGGTGCCCCTCAGCTAGTTTTGAAAATGATATTAATTCATAAAGAAAGTATAATTAACAAAATGTGAAAAGAAAAGAAATGTTAAATTGGGTGCCTCTATGTATTGTTAGGATCGTATGTGGGGTATACACAGCTTTAAATCTGACTCCAAAGGTCTAGCGTACAATCAAATAACTCGAACTAGTTTATTAATTCAAAATATTTATTAAACGTAAATATACAAATATGATTTACTACAAAAAGCTCTAATCAAAAACAAATTAACACAAAAGGCCTCAAATTATCTCAAGCAAGAAATAAGTTAATCTAACCATCCTCGAAAATTAAAAGAAGGCGAATGCTGGATCCTATTTGATTTAAAACATCACTCAAAATATGCAATGAAAAAGAGGAGGGATTCCTAAAGTTTACCGCGATCGTTTGTCACCCAGAGAAATTGGTGACAACATTGACCTAAATCACTACCAGACCCGGTTCTTCCGTCAGGCAAACTAAGCAGCTGTCTAGGCCGCCAAATTTGCAAAATAATTTGAATAAGAATTTAAAAAATATTTTTTAAAATTAAAAAAAATAATGTAACAACGTCGTTTTATAAATATTTATTATCATTTTTCAGCTTATTCGATATATTATTTTTAATCATTCGTTTTAAGAAAGTATTAATAATTTGAGTTCTATTTCTAAAATATGAAAAAATAATTTAGAAAATTGTGATAAACTAAGTAAAATATGAATAGGATAAAATATTGATGCAAAAATAATATCTTATATGTAATATCGATAATTATATAAAAAACTCGAAAAAAACGAAAATAAGTTTTCTTCCAAGTCATTGACATGATGACATTGATATATCATATATGGGTAGAGTAGCCAACGTGTAGATCTGCCTAGGACCGCCAAATGACTGGAACCGGGCCTGATCACTACCCTCTGTTTTTTATAAAAAAACAGACAGGGCAGGTTCCCTAGAAAACTAATGTCGCTACAATAAACTAAATGTTTAAGCCTCGCCAAAACTGTTGCAACTGAAAGATCAGACTTACGATCTGATTGATAGCTTCTGTTATAAGCTTTAAGACTTTTATGATAGATAAATTAACGAAGTATATCGCTATTTACCTTTTAATAATCTTTCAACCAAAATTTTCTCCAATTAGTTCTCTTCACTTTAGTTCTGTATCCCATGATAAAACTCGGTTCAATTTATAGTCTTGACTGTTTCTCGAAATTCCTTGAGAGTATTGAGTTTCAATGATATTCAATCTGTCAATAGCTTAGTAATTAATTTAATTTATCTACATGCTACTTTTCTCCTCTTGAATAAAAATCTAGCGAATATTTATATAAAAACTTCTAAATTAATAATTAGTTTTGGTAATTTTAAATATACTATTTATATTTACTAGGTTTAACCCGTGAAAAATCACGGGATGAAACAAAGAAACAGAGATAACTCTCACATTAAGATAAAAGACAATTTCAATTATTTCAAATTATTATTAAAAATACGTGTACAAATAGACAGCAATTTCAATTTAAATAATCACAAAAAAATATTATTAAAAATATTTGTACCGACAGTGTACTCAAAAATGTCTTTTGAAAGTTATTGTAAGTTATTTAATTACAATATTTTGAGTAAAAAAGTTTGAGGTACTAATTCCCTTTGTTTCTCATTATGTTTTAAAAAGATTTTAATATTACCTGAATTTTTACCACGCGTCAAGGTAACATAAAGTTGGCTAAATATTGTAATGCTAAGTGATCGAATTGATGACAGTTGCACTTGTTCACAAAATCACAATGTTACACATCACAGACATTCATTCATACATACATACGCTAGCTAATTATATGATTTAGATTAGATAATTTAAACTAAAATACAATTTATATTAACATCCATTTATTTATATTCATTTATTTATTTTATGTTCTAAAATTAGTAATTTTTTATTTTCTAAACTTAGTAATATTATTTTTCTAAAATTAGTAATTATCTGCTTAATGATTTTTAGACAAGCACCAAGCTACCAATAGTCCAACCCTAACAGTACCACACTGAAAATATTCAATTTTCGATATTTAGCACTACACTTCTATTTCACGTAACTTTTATGAAACCTCAAAACTTGTAATGTCTCAACCTTTGTGAGTTATTTTAGTAAGGTAATGGTATCATCCAAGGTAAAATTTCTCTTTAAGATTCCTGTCTGTTTAAAACCGATGTTATTTTTATGAAATGCTTTTTGTCTCAAAAAATACATAATATATAAATTAAATTTTTAAATTTTTAAAATTTTTTTAAAATTTTTTAAAAATATTTTTTTTCACCCAAATAATAAAAAAGTTTGTAAACTTCTTTTTTTCCCAGTAATTGAAGTACTTTTATAACATTCAACGGAAACATAGTCTATGTTGTAGTTGTTTATACTTATTCTTTTTCTTAGTTTTCTATTTGTTTGAAAGGTCGTTCTTCTCAATTATCTCAATGCAATCTTTCCTAAACCAAACTCTTTTATCAATTCTCAAAAGAATATAACTAATTTCATTTGCCTTAGTGTTGCTTATTTACAACTGATCTTCATTCTTATTCATCCTAAAACTCATCCATTTTAAACTTTTTTCTATCAATATAAAACTCTCTTTGAATCAAATTTTTCTTAAATAAATATTTCTTTTTCTTTCAAATATTTTCATTCACCATTTAAACAAAACCCCGATGACTAAAATAACTCCCAAATGGAATAATCGAACCATCGAATCCCACAATTTCATTTCACCCAAGAAATTGCCAATAAAAATTTGTATAATTAGTTAACAAGTTAATTACAAATTTAAACAAAAAAATAAAAATATCCAAAAAATTCCAATTTAGATTTCTACAAGAATTTATCATAGAAAATCTGGCTAATGGTTTTGCTTTGGTAAACGCGATTTTCATAATTAAAACAAGTCTAAATTCATATCAGAGTCATTAGCAGAAATTCTGAGAAACTATTTCAGCAGGAAATGAAAAATACTATTATGATTATTATTATCAATGAAAATAGAAAATATAAACGACATTGTTGTTGATAAGGAATGCGAGATATTGCCAGAGGAAAAGTTAGATATTTTCACACGAATTACTGATGCAATCTGAAAGAGATCTTAAACGACGCTCAAGTCTCCACAGCCAAGCAAAACCTAGTTAAATCTTATAATATATTATCCTTATAAACATGAGCGTCCGTAAGGGTCACTTGCCCCCCCCCCCTGGATTTCCCAAATCATTCTATTTTTCGATTAATTTAAACACATTTTAAGAGATGCACTCAAACAATTTTGGAAAACTGAAGACTAAAAAAATTAATAAAAAAAATTGAATTTAAAGAGGCTTCCTGCATTTTTTTTCAACTTTGTTCCCTCTAGAAATTTACCTACTTGGGAAAAAAATATTTGTGCCCCCCCTGGAAAAATTCCTGTGGACGCGCATGCTTATAAATCCCAAAAATAAATGAATTCCATTCTGTTTTTGAAATTTGGTATCCAGCCACAATAAATCCGAAAAACTTTGAAGAATTTCCCGTAATTCACGGTTAAAATAAAATATAAATCATTATACTGTTGGGTTTGATAATTAAATTGGTTGATAAAATATCTCACTTTTGCTGATCTTTAATATATCAATAAAATCAACGCAAAAATTTATCCAATAGGAATTGAATAAAATTAAAATACTAACCAATAAATTTGCTGGTGGCTATCAAAGCTGCGCACAATAACAGGAATATTCACCTGTTTCAATTTTATTCAAATCAACTAAATTTTTAAAAATTTTTTTTATGTTAATCCCAGTGCCGGATTAAACCTTTAAGGGGCCCCTTTTGCCAAACATAATTTTATCATAAAAATTAAACCTCTGAAAACTACATATTTAAACAGTCTTTCCTATAGGTATTTAGTCAAATTTGAGATCAAAAGAATAATCTAAATAAATTTTTAATGAACAAAGAAATGAGAAAAATATGTATTTAGAATGATTGATCATCGATAAAATAAATTAACTAAAGAATGAATTATTTATTAAATTCAATTGCTTCTTCGGTCTTCTTGGGTGTTACTGCTAGTTATAAGGTCTCCATCACAATGACCATACTTATTGATATTCGTGATTTAAAACTTATATAGTGTTATTTATTAGATGTTAATTTTTCGACACTTTGCTAAAATGAAATCATTGATAACGTCATCAAAATCAATTTTTTGTAGGAGTTCACTTTAAATTGACATTAAAGACAAGCTGTTTAACCGTTCTTGCAGCATGCATGTTCTAAGTTCATTTTTAATGAGCATCAATTTTGAGAATGTCCGTGATGCTATCATGACGTATTTATATTTTAAATATGTTGGGTTACTGTGTTGGTGATAAATTTTAAATGTTACTCTGACTCCAAGCGTGTCTTTATACGATTCACAAATAACACTTGCTACTCTGTCAATTTTCTTACGAAGAGGGGTGCATTATTTCTAGTAGCCCACGGGCGCTGAATTTCTTAAGACGATCCTTCTGTTAAGGTTGTTTTTAAGTAATATACCTTTTTTTCAGATGCTTCTACGGTTGTGGAAAAGTTAAAGTTTCTAGAATAGAATTAGATGGCTAAGCAAACAAAATGGTAATTTACCTTTTGAATGGTTAGATCGACAAATAATGAAAATTGTTTAAAAATGGAAAGTGGGAAATAAGCGCTATCATAGTCGTTTTCAATTACTCGAGATGAGAAGCTTAATCAAGCTATTAAATCAAAGAAGTAATACATAAAAAAGTATCGAGATTGTCAGTGAAAAGATACTGAAACTATTTTTATTTCAAAATGCACTCAGAGCAACTGTTAAAGAACATGAAATAGCATTTTCTGCAACAAGACTTTTTTTAAATTAAACCAAACTAAACCACCTCTGCAACCATCACATTTCTTGTTTCATATCTTATTATTTTTATTTAAATATTTTCTTTTCAAAAATTCAGGATAAATGGTTCAAATTATAAGAAGCAGGTCACCGTAAATTGGACATTAATTATTGAAATATCTACAACAGGTCTTTCTCAGGATCCAAAGTTCCAAGTTCATTTGGCTTTGACAAGCATAATTGCATTCGATGTTATTCAGATCATTAAAACAATAAATGAATTGAAACGGTACACCCAATTGGATTGTGAAGAGGGAATAAGCTGTAAATATAACATTTCCCTTGTTCGGCCTCCTGTTAAAAATGGTATTTTTATTATTGTTTTTTGACTAATTTACCATTGAAGATGAGACCATTCATTTAACCCTTGAAATCTTGGATTATTCTGTCGACTGTCCTCAGATTCTCGGAATATTTCTTCGCAATAAAGTAATTGAAACTCCTCAACGACCAAATTCACCGTGTCCTCAACTAACAAGAACTTTTTATCGGTATGGGATTGGTCATTTAAACTCTGTCAGCTTCCAATTGAGAGGAAAATGTGAAAATAAAAGAATTTTCCCTCCAGATATTGGTGAAAAAGTCGTTTTCAATAATATTCCTTCTATAATTTCTTTGAAATCGTTCCATGAATTCTATAATAACTCAGTGGAATTGGAAATCAGCAATATTTCTTGTAATGGAAATGCATATGACAACTATATGAATTGGATCAAGATCAGCAATGACTCGTCCATTCTGTACATATTAGCGTCGACTGAACACACTCGCAACCAACCATATATTGTAGAGTAAGGTTTAGATCTTTAATCCCACGAATATATATAATTTCTAATCATTACAGACTTTCGGTTTATCCCGGGAAACGACACAAAATGCTGCTACCAAAAATTACATTTCAAGTTCAAAATTTAATGCATCATCCTTCATTTATTCCGTATATTCGCGAATTAAACCATCAAATCTCGATTGACGTCACCACGAACGTCATTGTAGAGGATACCATGATGCCACTTGATATTACTCTCGAGGTTGCTGCTTTAACAGATAGTTACATGAGGCCAACTTGCCGAAATGCTTCATCAAACGATTGTGGTGCTGACATCTTAATATTTTTGAATTCAGTTATTGAAACTCAAGGTTATTATTATTATTATTATTATTATTATTATTATTATTATTATTATTATTATTATTATTATTATTATTATTATTATTATTATTATTATTATTATTATTATTATTATTATTATTATTATTATTATTATTATTATTATTATTATTATTATTATTATTATTATTATTATAAACAGCACAAGCTTTGTGATACCCAATGCAAATTCCATCCCAATAATAGACTAGTTTCGAGCTTTTAGCTCTCATCAGTACTATGCAGGAGACACGACGATTTCTCTTCGCGCCAGCTAAGAATACAATATTGCTGATCCAACTTTATTGCATACTTTCCCTGGTACACTGGAAATCACATCACTTGCTTATTAGCTTGGTCACAGAAAATCTGTAAACCTATAAACATGGCGTATGAATAAATCACCTCTGCGAACTAAAGAAATTTTCAGTGTACCAGGGAAAGTATTTTAATAAAGCTGAATCAGCAATATTGTATACTTACCTGTTTATATACCCTTGTGGTGTTTAAGTGTTCACGTGTATGACATTCGACAAAAAAAATCACACCATTACTTTGTAAGTTAAAACGCTAAAGGTAATCGGATGCACTTGTAAACAACTTCTGTGTATCGACTAATTTTTTAGTCGCAGAGGTGATTATGATTTTTCATACGCCATGTTTACAAGTTTACCGATTTTCTGTGACCAAGCTAATAAGCAAGTAATGTGATTTCCAGTGTACCAGGGACAGAATGCAATAGAGTTGAATAAGCAATATTGTATACTTGGCGTGAACAGAAATCTTCCCGTCTCCTGCATAAAACTGATGAGAGTCAAAAGCTCGAAACTAGTCTACTAGTGGGATTTGCACTGGGTATCACAAAGCTTGTGCTGTTTATATTATTCAAGTGTAACCCATCCGACAAAAAAAATTACACCATTACTTTATATTATTATTATCATTATTATTATTATTATTATTATTATTATTATTATTATTATTATTATTATTATTATTATTATTATTATTATTATTATTATTATTATTATTATTATTATCATTATTAAATGTTTAATATTCTAAACAGAAGGGAGCAATATAAATTACAAATTATCATCAGTTCAACTTCTCAATGATGGAAATTCGACCGAAATATCCGATGTCATGAATCAAAAATTGAAATGTCCAATTAAGAAGTTGAGTCGCATGGAAGTAAAGTTGAAAAGAGCATTTTATGAGTACCGTCAGGTCCTGAATAATAATAATAACAATAATAAATCGTGGATCATAGATTTCATGAAGGTCATTTATATGGGACCATGCGTTCACTCTGAAACCGCCTATGTGAAAATAAATGGTATAATCTTGACTTAATTCTATTGATGATAATTTTCCAATAATAGAAGAGATTCCGACTGTTCGAAAGAACGTTCCGAAAGAAAACAAAATTTTTTTTGAAAATACTCAGCATATGTTTTTAATGGCCACGGTAATTCCAGCTGCAAGTTTCATTTGCATAACCTTGATCCTGGGTATTACAACCGCGTGCTTATTAAGTCGTCGAAATCGGAAAAAACAATTCTTCAATTCCTCAACTTTAAAAATCCAAAGTAAGCTTAGAATAAAGGTTGATTTCAAATAAATTGTGTGTAATGGAGATCTGATAATATTTTTATTTTATTTTTAATTAATTATTTTTTTACATTTGAACTATTTTTAATCAAATTTATGCATTACAATATTATTATTATTATTATTATTATTATTATTATTATTATTATTATTATTATTATTATTATTATTATTATTATTATTATTATTATTATTATTATTATTATTATTATTATTATTATTATTATTATTATTATTATTATTATTATTATTATTATTATTATTATTATTATTATTATTATTATTATTATTATTATTATTATTATTATTATTATTATTATTATTATTATTATTATTATTATTATTATTATTATTATTATTATTATTATTATTATTATTATTATTATTATTATTATTATTATTATTATTATTATTATTATTATTATTATTATTATTATTATTATTATTATTATTATTATTATTATTATTATTATTATTATTATTATTATTATTATTATTATTATTATTATTATTATTATTATTATTATATTATTATTATTATTATTATTATTATTATTATTATTATTATTATTATTGTTATTATTATTATTATTATTATATCTATGAGAAGTCAGATAAATCTTTAAATAAAAACATGAAAAATCAAAAATACTTACAGCAACCCTTATCTTCATCATTTTCGGTCAGACTATAGGCAGTAGGAAAATGATCTATATGGCTTACTTCTCACAACTAAAATGTACCTTTCGATTGTTCCATTTTTGCTGAGTGTCCGTAAATATATTTTATTATAGAAATAAATTGCTTATAATAATTTTTAGCTAATTCGACGGTTTTGATAAAGTAGTTTAAAATTTGCAAAGTACTTTTATTAAAGATTATTAGTCTTTTCGGTTTTGCCTTTTTGTGTGATGCATCTCTTTTAAATATCAAAAGTGCAACTTAAATGGTTGACAGTTGAAAATTGAATGTGGAGTTGTTGAGTCCGGTATTACATAATATATACAATTTCTGGGAAATTAAATTGAAAATCAAAATCTCATTAATTTTATAATACATATTTTTACTATTATTTTGAATAAAATTGTAAAAAAAACTTCAAGAAAAGCTAATTTCTTTTTCTGGTACTTTGTTGTTTTCAGGTTGCTTGAACTAAATTTAGACTCTCATCACGACAGCAATATTAGAAAAGACTAAACTTACAGAGCCTTAAAATAAAACTAATTAAGAAAAATATGTAATTATTATTATTATTATTATTATTATTATTATTATTATTATTATTATTATTATTATTATTATTATTATTATTATTATTATTATTATTATTATTATTATTATTATTATTATTATTATTATTATTATTATTATTATTATTATTATTATTATTATTATTATTATTATTGAATCGAGTGAATACAAGAAAGAAAATGCATTGGAACTTTAATTTCAATCGAATCATCTACAGAAAACTGTATTCCAATAACAGGATCTAGATTACTTGTTAAGTATTTTTCAATTAACCTTTTTTCATGAACATGTCCTCATGATCTATTAAGAATTGGAACTTCAGGAATTTTGTTGGAAACAGAACAATTTAACGACATTTTAAGGAAAACTAGAACTGAATAGATTTCATTAGAATAGGCTTTCAAGAGTCCAACCGAAACTTTATTTTCCGGCTCCTAAATCTGGATAGACGATCTAGTTGCAGCACATAGCCAATATATGTTTGGCGAGAAGATAAATTTGTTAATAATCTCACATATTTTTAACGTACATAAAAGTTCCGTCCCATGATCCAGACAATGCAAATTGACCATCATTTGACGTAACAACATCACTTTCAGAGTCATCCCAAATAATCATAGATTTATCCCTTGATGCAGAAATAAGACTTTTTGGATAGATGTTGGTTGCAATCTTTGATTTTGAAGCAGCCATAATCATACGACTATTGATTTTCAGTGTTTCTGATTTCCATGAAATAAACCCCAAAGTACCCTGATAGTCATATAATGCATAGCAACCTTCTTTAGCATGTTTCGATCATGTGTAATTGAATTTTTCATAAGGAGTACCTAATTCCCCAGTTTCTAATTGAATAACTCTATCCTTCTTTTTGTTGAGTCCAAAAATTACGTATTGAAATCTGTGTTGTAATGTAATGTAATTAAGATATTCTTCAACACATAAAATACAATAATAATAATAATAATAATAATAATAATAATAATAATAATAATAATAATAATAATAATAATAATAATAATAATAATAATAATAATAATAATAATAATAATAATAATAATAATAATAATAATAATAATAATAATAATAATAATAATAATAATAATAATAATGCTTGAATTCTTTGAAACCTTCAGAATAAGGTAAAGTAATACCATATATGTTGGTATTACCTTTGTTAATAATAACCAGTTAATAATCTACAAATATTTATTTTTAATACAAAATACAAAATACAAATTATTGCCTGCCAGCTTTTATACTTATTATACTTTTACTTATAATATAATATATATTTTATTTATAAATTAATTATTTAAATATCCCTAACATCTCCCCTGTTTAAAAGGTTTTAGCCATTCAACGTCGCGAATAATAATTTTCCCATCTCTGTCTCGTAATTCATAACTATTTGCATGGATCTTTCTAACAATTACGAAAGGTCCTGTATATCGGTCCTCCTCTTTTTTTCTCAAATCTACTTTAACTAAAACTTCTTCATTTATATCGGATTCTCGGTGTATTCGGTTCTCATTTTTATAATTTAAATTTCTTTGTTTTGATTGCACTTCCTCCACTTCTATCGTTGTATATTCTTTTATTTTTGTTCCATTCTCTAGATATCCGAAAACCAAATACTGCTTCTGATGGACTCTTTCCAGTTGTGCTTTGAATGGTAGCATTTAAAGTAAACTCAATTTCAGGTAACACTTCAACCAAATTTCTCTTAAGTTTAACTGTTAATGATGTACTGATAAAATCTCGTATTTTTCGAAATTGTCTTTCAATCAAACCATTAGTGTTATGATGATAAGGGCTAGAAAATTGTATATTGTGATTCTTAGCCAACTCTTTTATGAAGTTAGACTCAAATGTTTTTCCACAATCAACATGGATAATTCTCGGTGCCCCGTATTTTAATATCCAGAATTTCACAATAGTATCCGCTGTAGTTTTTTCGCCCTGCTTTGCTACTGCTGTCAACGAAATGTATCGACTACACATATCTATAATTCCCAAAATATATTTCTTTCCATGAATGTTTGCCTTCAAAGGTCCACAAAAATCTATCGCTATAACCTCAAACGGTTCCGCCACTTGTGTTTTTACAATTAGTTCTTTTGTTTTTGTTGTCAATGTTTTTCGTTTCTGGCATATTTCACAACTTTGAATATATTGAGTCGCGATTGTATTTAATTCCTCCATATCGTAATTAACTTTTATATAATCGATTACCTTCTTGCATCCAGCGTGACACAACATTTTGTGTATCTCTTTGACAAATTCTATTCTATTTACTTTTGGAATCCAAATTTAATTTTCTCTTTTTAAAATTAAAACTTCGATGATTTTAAATCTTGTAGTCTCATTTTTATCAATTGCTTTTCTCATATGTTCTATCTCTTCATTACCTTTTTGCCATTGCAATCCATGTTTAGTAGTTGTCATTGCCAACAATCTGGTTTTTACTTTCTCTGTCTTGGCATCTTCATGGATTTCCATACACTGTGTACATTTCCCACATTTATCTCTCGATAATGCGTCAGCGTTCTAATGATCAATTCCTTTTCGATAATTAATATCCATATCTAAACTACTCAAGAAGTTTATCCATGTCTGAAATTGTACCGTTATAGGTTTTTTGTTGTCATCATAAATGTTATAGCCTTGTGATCCGTTCTTAGCTGGAATCGCTTGCCGTAAAGATAGTGCTTAAAATGCTGTGCAAAGTAATAAATTGCTAAAAGTTCCTTTCTCGTGATACAGTATCCTATTTCATGTTTACTCATCGTATGTGAACCATAGGCAATAACACGTTCATTACCTAGATCATCAATCTGTGACAAAACAGCTCCTATGGTGTCGAAACTAGCATCCGTATCCAAAATAAATTCTTTCTCATAATCAGGATATATTAGAACTGGTGTAGTTGATAGTACTTTCTTCAATTCCTCAAAACTTTCTTGACATTCTTGTGACCAAACTAACTTGTCTTTATTGTTTCCGCACATCGATTCTAATATTCTTGCGAATTTTGAATAATTTTTTATAAATTTTCTGTAATAATTACACAGTCCTAAGAAACTCCTCAATTGCTTTAAACATTTTGGTCTTTGAAACCCTTTTATTGCTTCTATTTTAGCTTCATCGACTTTAACACCTTCGCAAGTTATAATGTGACCAAGAAATTTTGTTTCCTTCACCAAAAATTTGCATTTTTCAGGATTTATTCTCAATCCTGCTTCTTTTATTTTTTCTAATACTTCATTTATTCTTTTTATATGATCTTCTTTGTCTTTTGAGAATATTAAAATATCATCTAAATACACTATAGCAATTTTCCATAATAATTTTCCTAAAACCATATTCATTAATTTTTGGAATGTAGCTGGAGCAGCAGCAATCCCGAATGGCATCCTATTAAAGCAGAACTGCCCAGATCTTGTTGAGAACGCTGTCTTTTCTTGCGAATGTGCTGTCAATTCAACCTGACTAATACGCGCTTCCCAGATCAATGGTGCTAAAGTACATTGATCCATTTAATGAATCTAACATCTGTTCGATATTAGGCATTGGGAAGATTTGTCTTTCTGTCATTTTATTTAAACTTCTAAAATCTAAACATAATCGAATATCATTTTTCTCCTTCTTCCAGACACATACTAACGGCGTATTCCACGGTGAGTCACACTTCCTAATTATGCCGTTTTCTTCCAAATTTTTAATAGCTTCTTCAATCTTTTCTTCTAGGTGGGCTGGCTGTCTTCTTGGGTTCAAATGGATTGGTCCTTCAACAGTTTTAATATCATGCTTTAATAGATTGGTTTTGCCTATATCCCACTTATCTATCATAAATACTTCGGCAATTTTTTTATTACTCTATAAAGTTTGTTGTCACACCTTAATCCTATTAATTCTATTGCTCTTTTAAATCGAAGTTCATCGCTCGTTCTTTTCCCAAATTTGGCTTCAATGTTGCATATTTCCATATTATTATATTCGCTTGCATTTTCGATGTTATTTCCGATAACTTTCATTAGTTTTATGTCAAACCTACGTAATAAATCGATTCCTCCAATTATCAATGGAGATACATTTTCAACTACTACAAAAACAATATTTTCTTCTCTACTTCCTATATTTATTCTAAGCTTGATTCTTCCCAAAGTTTTTAATGGACTACCATTTGCGCACCAGATTTTGTCTCCGTGTTCGTTTAAAACTGGATTTCCGATCTCCTTTATAATCGAACTATCAATCACATTCATTCTAGCTCCTGTATCCAACAAACAATTCTTAAAGTAATTATTTATTCCTATTATTACACTTGGACGTCCACCCATTTTATCATAAACAATATTATACTCATCCTTCTTCAAATATGTTTCACTTCTATATTGTATTTTACAGTCACATGTATCAAATATTCTATCCTTTTCATTATGTACATAAATCATATTTTCTGGTTTTTTTAATTTTTTTACGTCATCTATTGATAAAATCTGAGTAGAATTAATTTTGCATTCTTTTTTATCAGTTAAATTGTTTTCTTGGAGATTGTTCTCGACGACCATGGTTATTTCCTTCATATTGTATTGGTCCGCGTATAGGATGTTCGTCTCTTCTTGACCTGTGGTGACTAAATGGGTCTTCTGATAGTCTTCTTTGTGGTGATGTAGGCATGGGATTTTGGGTATTCTTTTGAATTCTCATCTGCCCTCCCTCAGTCACGCTAGCGTATGTTCTTTGACCGATTGCTTTAATAAATTCTGTTTTATGGTTTCCATTTTTGTTACTTTCAAAAATTTTCGCCAATGATCTCGTTTCTTCAATTTTTGTTTCTGGTTTCGTCAATAATATCTCTCTCAGTCTCGCATCGCGTGCTTTATTTGCGATGAGATCTTGAACAATATCTTCTTCAGATTGTCCTGAATTTATAACTTCAGCTAAAGCTTTCCTTAGCCGTATCTCAAAAGCTGCAAACCTTTCATCATCTTCCTGTTCCATAGCTGCCAATTCTCTGATTTTGTCAGTTATTGATTTTGTAATTGTGAACGTATTTAAGAACCACGCTTTGGCTTTTACATCTGTTGTTTCTGTTTCTCTGACGTTTCCCCACAATGTCTTTGCTTCTGCCACTAATAACACATCGAAAATGCTTGTCAATCGCTGCCCATTTGTCAGCAACCATTCTTCTATATCTCTGATCCATTCTTCGGCTTCTTTTAAACCTCGTCCATCATATCGTCTGATGTTCAGTGTGAGCATGTCTTGGCATGATTTCGGTAGGCATTCCATTAGCGATTTTGTCGATTTTGAAATGGCGTTGATATTTTGATTTTCGGCGTGGTCGCCAGTTAAATCCATCTTTAGATCCATCTTTAAATTTGCAACAAAATTCTTCAAACTAATAATATATATTTAATCAAAGAATTTCTAAAATAACAAGTTTTAATTAATTCACAAAATCTGCCAAATCCAAATTATTTAAACAAACAGATATCTAACTTTATCATCGTCATCAATTTTATTTTTTCAAAATTGTTTTCATTAGGCATATTTAAAATAATTGCCTCATGAATATCCGTAACTTTATTTTTTACACTTTCTATTATATCACATTGATTCGCTTTTTTAAAATTTGTTTCTAGCTCATTATTTTTTCCAACTAAATCGATATTTCCTACAATTCTACTGCTACCATTATTTCTGATTACATTATTCTCATCCAACATTTTATTATTTACTTTATTTAAATTATCTACTAAAGGACTTATACTATTCACGTTATTATTAATATTTTCTACATTATATACATTATTTACAAAAGGAATTATACTATTCACTTTAC